>SMDT01000927.1:0-122523 GCA_005392925.1 Aquilaria sinensis | reverse complement strand
AATCATTAAGACTTTTCTGGCCTTAACAAATTTTTCTGCCTTGTTGCACAGCGGAGGTGGCCTTAACCAATTTTTCTGCCTTGTTGCACTTTGTCGAACATCCTTTTGTCTCCTGGCTGGGTTACCGAACATGCCCGCAAGAGGGCCCTTCGGGATGCCAAAATTCCTGAAGGGAAAGTGCCGAAAGAGCCCTTTTGGACGTTCACGGAGGACATGAATATGTACTCCGAGGACTGTCCCGAGATGGCCAGGCAAATGTGCAAAGGGGTGCTTACTGAGGCCTCTTACAAGGCCATTACGGCGGCTTACCCAGGCGATAACTCCTTGGCCGCCAAAATCACTGAACATGCTGCCCAGGCACGCTACACTGTCTCCTCAGTGGCAATTTTGTCTTTGATTTTTGTCCAAGTACTTAGCATTAATTTCCCTCTGTTTGCTTCTCTCTCTCTTTTTTGCAGCTGATGGGGTATGCCGGGTGTCTCCGTGTTCGAGTGGCGCGAGAGGCAGAGAAGAGGGCGGCACTTTGGGATTATTATACCAAGGCGAAGGACAAGTGTTCGGCCCTGGAAGCCGAAAATGCTCATCTCAAGCAGTCTGCGGAGAAGGAGGTTGCTGATGCCGGGTGTCTCCGTGTTCGCGTGGCGCGAGAGGCAGAGAAAAGGGCGGCACTTTGGGATTATTATACCAAGGCGAAGGACAAGTGTTCGGCCCTGGAAGCCGAAAATGCTCATCTCAAGCAGTCTGCGGAGAAGGAGGTTGCTGAACTTCGGGAGGAGTTCAAGAAAGAGAAAGAGGAACTTCAGAAAGACACCTCCCAGAAGCTTTCCGACCTCGGCTCTCGAATGGCGGAGCTGACTTCGACCGTCGAGGCGATTCAAAACGGTAAGTCAGAAAGTGACACAATCCTTGCGAAGACGCTCGAGGAGAAAGCTCAACTCGAAGCCAAGGTCGCATCTCTGATGGAGCCTTCAGAAGAGAAGAAGAAGGTGAAGTCACTGAAGAAAAAGGTCAAGGATTTGGAGAAGGATTACGCTGATCTGGAGAAGGACTATGAGGATTTGGAGGTCAAGAAGCAGGAGTCCGATAATATGACGAAGTTGGGCTTTCAAGACGGCTTCTGTCTCGCTCGGCACCAAATTCTGCAGAAGTTCCCAGACTTCGACCTCTCCTTCCTGGAAGCAATGAACATCCCCAAGGAGCCTCGGTGGACTTGGTCCAAGATCGAGCATTTGAGACTGCCTCCTTCTCTCCCGGCGCCGAAGGCTACTGACAAAAGCACAGAGGCTGGCAGTTCTCAGGACGCCGAGGTTCCTTAGCTTGTACTAGGGCCTTCTGTCTTCATTTTCTTCCTCTCTTTTTTTCAGCAACTTTCTTCTCTGTAAGCACTGTTTGGCTCAATAGATAAAAATTTTGGCTAAGTATTTTTTTTTGCCAGATTCCATTGTTTCCCTCTGTCCCGAACATATTTGCTCAAGAGACTTGGGAAAACCATACTCTTGCTTTCCTTTGTCCCGAACATATTCGCTCAAGAGACTTCGGAAAACTATTTTCCCACCGAACTTTTTTAGGCTTTCCTTTGAGTCCCGAACATATTCGCTCAAGAGACTTCGGAAAACCATATTCTTGCTTTCCTTTGTCCCGAACATATTCGCTCAAGAGACTTCGGAAAACCATACTTTTGCTTTCCTCGGCGATTGCTTTCGTGAGACTCTTGTTTTGTACTTCTTCAGAACTTTTTACTTAGACAAATTTTTCCAACTTGTGGAATACAACTTTCCCACCGAACTTTTTAGGCATAGAATTTTTTCAAGGCCTCTGAGTGCCAAGTATTTTTTAATTCTATGCCTTCGGCATCGCCGAGCTTATAAACTCCTTTTCGTACTTCGGCAAGTACCAGGTAGGGTCCTTCCCAATTTGCGCGAAGTACCCCGTGGGACGGCTTTCGGGGTGCAAATTCAGCCTTTCGGAGAACGAGGTCTCCCTTCTTTATTCCTTTTGGCCTGGCGCGTAGGTTTATGGCTGCTGCCACTCTTTGCTGGAAAGCTTTTCTTCTCAGCTCGGCTACTTCTCTGTGTTCACGTCGACGAGGTCGAGCTTGGTTCTCAGACGGTTGTACTACCTCGACGGGGATCATAGCCGAGGTCATTTCCCCTGTTTTCATCGAACACTTGGACTCGTATTGACGGTTGTACTACCTCGACGGGGATGATGGCCTCTGTACCGAAGACGAGTGAAAAGGGTGTTTCCCCTGTGGCTCTTCGGGGTGTCGTTCGGTAGCTCCATAACACGCTTTGGAGTTCTCCTGGCCATTTCCCTTTTGCTTCTCCCAATCTCTTTTTCAGACCATCTTTTATGGTCCTGTTAGATACTTCCACCTGCCCATTACTTTGGGGGTGAGCTACTGGGGCGAAGTGCATTTTTGTCCCGAGGTCGCTAATGAACTCTTGGAATCCTTTGTCTATGAACTGGGATCCATTGTCCGCTACGAGTACCCTCGGTATGCCAAATCTGCATACGATGTTTTTCCATACGAACTTCTGCACTTCTTTTGCCGAGATAGTTGTCAGAGGTTCTGCCTCGACCCACTTAGAGAAATAGTCTACTGCTACTACGCAGAACTTTACGCCTCCAGGCGCCGTTGGGAGTGGCCCAATGAGATCTATGCCCCAAACTGCGAAGGGCCAAGGATAGTCTGCCGAAGTCACGAACTCTGAGGGTGTTCTTTGGATGTTCGCATGTCTCTGGCAACTACCACATTTCTGGACGAACTGCTTGGCGTCCTTTCTCAGGGTAGGCCAGAAGTATCCTTGGCGAAGTATCACTGCTGCCAGGGCGTCGGTTCCGATGTGCGAACCACAGGCACCTTCGTGAACTTCTTCGAGGATCATTTCGGTATCCTCTTCACTAACACACCTTTGTAGTGGATTTGCATATCCTTGCCGATATAGTTCTTCTCCAATTAAGAAGAAACGGCCGGAGCGCCTTCGCACTTTTGCGGCTTCGCTGGGGTCTTCGGGGAGTGTGTTGGTTGCGAGATACGTTTTGATTGGTTCTCTCCATCCTTTCCCCGAGGTCTCTATGCTTAGCACCGCGATGCTGGGGTGGCTTAGCACTTCGGTGCAAGTTTTGGACTTCGCCAGACAGTCTGCCTCAGCATTTTCCCGTCGGGGTACGTTCTCGATTTTCACGACGTCGAACTCCCGAATAAGCTTTGTTACCAACTCATGGTATTTTGCCAAGGTCGGGTCTTTCGCGCCATAGTCCCCTGCCATTTTTCGGACCACCAGCTGGGAATCACTATGGGCTTTCAAGTTTCTCACGCCAATTTTTCTGGCCAGGCGTAATCCTGCTATGAGGGCCTCATACTCCGCCATATTGTTGGTGGCATTGAAACTGAACTTGATGGCCTTCATTACTTCTAGGCCTTCGGGGCCTCTGATAATCACTCCAGCTCCCTGGTGTTCGGATCCTGAGGCCCCGTCAACGTGTAAGGTCCATTCTGGCTCACCCTCTTTTGGATCTGAATGGCTCTCCTCAGTGGTGGGTATTTCGGCGATAAAATCTGCCAGTGCTTGAGCTTTTATGGCTTTCCGGGGCTCATACGTGATCTCGTGTTCGCCCAGCTCTATGCACCACTTGGAGAGCCTTCCCGAATGATCAACTCTCTTCATAACATCCCGTAGTGGCAGACTACTTCGGACGATGATGGGGTGTGCCTGAAAGTATGGCCGCAGCCTTCTTCCTGCAAGCACTAAGGCATATATAGCTTTTTGAAGCAAAGGATACCTGACTTCGGCGCCATGCAGGGACTTGCTGACATAGTAAACCGGCCACTGTTTCGGCCCTTCTTCTTTCACGAGGACCGAGCTCACAGCTTTTTCTGTGACGGCGAGGTATAATACCAGGGGCTCGCCCTCCCGAGGTTGCCGCAGAGTCGGCAGGCTGGCCAAGTAGACTTTGAGTTCTTCCCAGGCTTTTTGGCAATCTTCAGCCCAAGGATGGCCATTTCTTCCGAGGTCGCCTTCCATCTTTGCGGCTTTTGTGAGGACTTTGAAGAAGGGTCGACACCTATCTCCGTACCTGGAAATAAACCTGCTCAGAGAGGTTATTCTTCCGGTGAGTCTCTGCACGTCTTTGACTGTGGTAGGAGTTCGGAATTCAAGCAGAGCCTTAATCTTCTCAGGGTTAGCATCGACGCCCCTTTTGGATACCATGTACCCAAGGAACTTTCCCGAGGTCACCCCGAAGATGCACTTCTCTGGATTAAGGCGGATCCCGAAGGTTCTGATCTTTTGAAAGGTTTCCTCTAAATCTGTAACGTGGTAGCCAGGCAGTTTGCTCTTGACTATCATATCATCAACATATACCTCCATGTTCCTCCCCATTTGGTCTTTGAAGACCTTGTTCATCAGCCTTTGGTAGGTGGCTCCTGCATTTTTGAGCCCGAAGGGCATTCTGATATAGCAATATGTTCCTCCCTCGGTGATGAAGGCAGTCTTCTCTTCGTCTCCGGGGTCCATCCTTATCTGATGGTAACCACTGAAGGCGTCTAGGAAACTTAAGAGCCCGTATTCGGCAGTTGAGTCTACCAGTTGATCTATTGGTGGAAGAGGATATGAATCTTTCGGGCAAGCATCGTTCAAATTTCTGAAGTCGATGCACATCCGGAGCTTACTACTTCCTTCTTTTGTGGCAATTACCACGTTGCTTAGCCATTCGGGGTAGTTTACCTCCCGGATAACGCTAGCGTCTATCAGACGCTGGACTTCGGTTTTGACGAAGTCACTTTTGTGAGCTGAGATGCTCCGTTTCTTTTGCCGGACAGGTTTTACTTCCGGACTCACTTTGAGGCTATGCTGGATTACGCGAGGGTTTACCCCTGGCATGTCCTTCGGCGAGTAGGCGAACAGATCTTTATTTGCAAGCAGAAAAGATACAAGTTTTTCCTTGTCTCCTTCGGCCATATTTTTCCCTATTCGGGTACTATGGCCTGGGACAAGCTCTACTTCTTCTGTTTCCGCTTTTGTGGGATCTTCTGCCTCGCCCCTTTCCAGCTCTTTTGCTTCTACAGCATGTGCTAAGTTGCTTGCTGGAGCCTTTCGTGCTCTGACGAACACCTTTCTCACCTCGCCTTGATCAATGAAGATCTTTGCGTCTCCTTCTTTGGTGGCGAAGGTGACGGTCAAGTACTTTACATCAGGGCGAATGTGCAAATTTCCCTGTGTCTGTCTGCCGAGGATGGCGTTGTATGACGAAGGAACGTCCATGACTATGAATCTTGCCATGGTAGAGGCGAACAACTCAGCAGTTCCTTTCTCCGAAGTTCCTTTCATCATCAAGGGGAGGTCGATCCACCCGAGGACAGGTAGCTCAGATGGTCCTACGCCGAACGTGGGTGAAGTAACAGCCTTGAGGTCACTCCTGGATATGCCCAAGCTTGGCAGCAAATGTGAGAACAAGACGTCTGCGTTTGACCCATCGTCCAGCAGTACCCTCTTGACGTCCCAGTTTCCTATCCTCGCCATTATCAGCAATGGATCGTCATGAGGAAATACGATGGTGGAGCCATCCTCGCGGGCCAATTTTTTCGTTGGGCTCTGATATTCCATCACCGCTATCTCTCTGGCCCTTCTTTTCCTTTCCGAGGATGGAAGCCCGGTTGTGATCGTCTGTATTACTCCTGCCGAAGGTGGAGGACGCCTTCTCGGACTTCGGTTCCTTCGCCTGTCTGAATCGTAATCCTCGTCATCAGGCTTTCCTTCTTCCTCTTTTTTCCCCTTCGGGGAAGGCATTCTCAAATAACGCCGAAGCTGGCCCTGCTTTATCAGTGATTCAATGTACTTTTTCAACTGAAAGCAGTCTTCGGTGTCATGACCGTGATCACGGTGGAACTGACAGAACTTCTTCATGTTCCTTCTGTTGTCAGCAGTCATGCCCCTTGGTCGTTGGATTTGAGCCCCCTGTTTTTCCAATGCCATGAGGACGTTAGCCCTCGTGGTGCTCAAAGGTGTAAAGTTTTGGGGCTTCCTTCCTCCTCCTCGCATTCTCCGAGGTCGGCCTAACTGTTCCGTTGGACCCCGGGTTTGCTGGCTGGACCCTTCGCCTCGAACATGAATATGGTCAGCCTTCGGTCCAGTCATTCTCAGCTCTTCGGCTGTCATATGTTGTTCCGCCCTTCGGTAGAATTCTCCCAGTGTGTCCGGGGGATCTTTGGAGAATTCATAAAACAATTGCGAATCCCTTCGAAGGCCCCTTGTCATGGCGAGGATTCGGATTTCGGGACGAAAGTCCGGAACACTGAGGGCCTCTCTGTTGAACCTCTCGACATAGTCACGGATGGTTTCCCCATTTCTTTGTGCTATGTCAAACATCTGGACGGGCATCTTCGCCGTCGGCTTGCTCCCAATGAACTGTTGGGTGAATGCTGAGGACAGCTCCTGGAACCCCCTGATGTTTCCGGGGGGCAGGGAATTGTACCAAGCAGTTGCTGGTCCCGCGAGGGTGACTTCAAAGCACTTGCAGAGTGTGGCATCATCAGCTCCGTGCAGCACCATGCTGCATTTGTACTTTGTTAGGTGGGCCTGGGGATCAGTCCGGCCCTCATAGGTCTCTAGCCGAGGCAGCCTGAAGTCACTTGGCATGGCCGCCTCGACCACCGTTCGGGCGAAAGGAGTTTCATCTCCAGAGAGAGTTTCAGTTAGCCTGCCCCAAACAGGCTTGCGTGCCACCTGCTGTTCCACTCTCTCCAGTCTTGCCAAGACTTTCTACAAGAGGAGCGTGGCGCTGGGCTCCTCTTCTTGGTATCGCTTCTTCGGCGAGCGACTTCGGTACCGAGGTGAGGGGGACCTTGCTTCTGGTGATAAACTTCTTCTGGACGGGACTTCGGGTCGTTTAGACCTTGCTCTTGCCGCCAGACATGCCCCAAGGGGCAAGTTATCTGTCGAGGACTCTTCTCGTGGCTCCCCACTTCCCGAGCTATGATGGGTTGCCCTTGGGCTTTTCTCCCGAGGTCGTGCTGGCGAAGTGGGTTTTTGCGCCTGGGCTGGTTGCGGCCATCTTCGGTCTATTTCTTGTGTCATTTCAGCCACAACAGACCTCTGAAAGTCTCTTAAAAAACCCATGGTGATGACAAGAGGGCGTTCCTCTTCAGGCAAGGAAGTCTCTGGGGGACTTTGTTCGGTAGCTGGTTGGGTCTCAGGCGCGGACGGGGACTTTGGGAGTCCTCTGTCCTTCGAACGCCGAGTTTCGACAACAGCTACCTGGGAGTGGTTTCCCACAGACGGCGCCAAATGATGCCCCAAGGCATCTTCGTTTGCTGTCATGTTGACAGGTGGAGAGACTTCCTGTGGAGGCAAGCGCCTGGAGCTCAGGTTTCCCAGCTGAGTGCGCCTGAAAAGCTCAAAGAAAAGGTTAGGAGGTCCCCGGTTTGCTTTTCCGGGGAGGACCCTCCGACGCCCAAGTCAGTTTTCTGAGTGAGAGTGGAGGAAGAACACTAAGGGATCAAGTGTCTTGCCTGTTCTGTGTTTTCTCAGAGAGAGGAAAATGCCCTTCCTTTGCCCAGTCCCATTTCCTAGTATTTATAGGAGTAGCTGGTCTGTTCAGATCATGACACGTGTTCGGTCGGATTTGATCTGTCTCTTTGGACCTAGGGGACAGGCAGCCGTTTGCAGCCTCTTTTAGCCCTGGACCCGGACGGGTTGTGTCAGGACTGGGGCGGCTGCGGCGTGTCATTTCGCCGTTCAGATGTGACGTGTAGGGCTTGTGGGTGACATGTCAGAGGCTCCTTAAATGCTCATACCGTACTCCCGAGGTCCCCTGGGCGAGGTCTCCCTTCGGTGCGGGCACCCTCTTCGGATTCTATCCGTCCTTCGGTGCGAGCACCTCCTTCGGGATCTATCCCATAATTCTGGGAGCGCCCTTGATGAACACCTTCTTCGGGACTCACACCCATAGTTCGGGGATTCCCTCGTTCAGGTGTTTCTTGTTCGAGGAAGACCTCTTTGGGGCCTCTTCCTTCGGGGAGATTCTCCCTTGCTTCAGGGAGATGGCTCTCTTACCCGAAGACGGTCAGTTTAGCCCCTCGATGGAGACGGTGTTGTCCTCGGAATTCCTGACGAGCTAACCAAAGTCTCGAGCTCATAGTGTTTGACTTCGCACCTTCCGAGGTCAGTGAAAAGATCCTCTCTTGGGTGACGTCAGACTCCTCGGCCAATATTCTAGCAGGGAGTTACTACCGAGGAGGCAATAGCCTTTGGCTATCAAATAGCACGGGTGCTCCCCAAGGGGATACGCTGGGTCTTATGAACCCTTTCTCCAGCTTTTTCATCTAACTGCTTCCTGAGTTCTACCATCTCAGGCACTGCCATTCTGTATGGAGCTGTAGACACTGGTGCTGCTCCTGGCACCAGCCTAATTTCAAACTCCACCTCCCTTAAGGGTGGTAAGCTAGGCAAGTCTGTAGGAAAGACTCCTGGGAAATCCTAAACCACAGGTATCTCCCTGAGTTCATCAGATGTTTCCTGGTTATTCAGTACCAGGCAGTCTTGCTCAATTTCTGGAGTTATCATCTCCAGCACTCTTATATGGCAGTCCATAGCCAAATCTAAAGGCTTCTCCAATTCAAACTCTGTTCCACCAGGCAGTAATAATTTCCTGGCCTGACAATCAATAATGACTCGGTTCTCTTCTAACCAATTCATACCCAATATCACATCATACCCATGTGTCTCCAATACTATGAGGTTTGTCCTCAGTTTCAGCTTGCCTATCTGTATTTCACAGTTTTCTACCATGTAGTAGGCAAACAAAATTTCATTGCCAGCTGTTCTTACCAAGTACATGTTGTCCATATACTTTACCTCTAATTTCATGGCTGTCACCAAGCTAGTAGCTATTATAGATAAGGAAGCCCCAGTATCAAATAAAACAGATACTAATTGACCATTGAGATAAAGTTTACCTTTCAAGGCCTTCCTTCTAGTCCTTTGCTGACTAGTCTCCCTCTCAGCTTCCTCGGTCTCAGGTGGCTCCTGTCCTCTCCTGGCAGGCTCCAGCTGAAACACTCTCCCTGGAAATGTACCAGGCCTCCTTTTCTCCTGAGGAGCTTTGATTGCTGGCCTCCCACCTTGGGCTGGCCCCTGAGTCCTCAGTTGGGGCATAGGCAACTGTCCCCTAGGTCCCCTGGGATTAAAAGTTCCCAGCAATTTCTTACTGCCTTCACCCCTTTTTGGGCAATCCCTCACCCAGTGGTCTGGGGCACCACAGCCATGACACCCTGTGGAAGCCTTAAAGCATGGCTTATTGCCATGGAACTTCCCACAAGTGTTGCATTGAGGACCATATGGTGGTGATTGTGGTCCTCTATTTCTCCTGTTCTCCTTTCTGCTTCCTCCTGTTTCCCTCTCCTCTCTCGGCCTTTTTGACATCTGGCCCTTCTTGGTTCCACTGCTACTACCTGGCCCACTCTTCATTTGCTCCTGAGACTCCTGCTCCAGAGCCAATGCACTCTGCATCACTGTGTAATAATCTCTGGCTCCAATGGCTCTGAGAATTTGTCTCAGCTCAGGTCTCAAACCCCTGATGAACCTTTTGGTCCTTAGCTCCTCCTGTCCTTCATATTGAGGGGCATACCTGATCAAGCTGTTGAACCTCTGCTCATACTCTAGCACACTTAGGTTCCCCTGGTCCAGCTGATCAAATTCAACTTGTTTCTGGTCTCTCTGTGCTTCACTCACATATTGCTGCCGAAACACCCTGAGAAAATCAGGCCACCTCATGGACCTCCTCCTGTCTGGATGTCTCCTTAGGTTTCTCTCCTGGTAGCTCCTCTGTACTGCTCTCCACCAGAGTTCTGCATTCCCCTCTAGCCTGAAAGTGGCTAGCAATACTCTCTGGGTGGAAGTAACCTCCATTCTCTCCAATATCTTTTCTAGCTGATATAGCCAGAACTCAGCCTCCTCTGGGTCACAACCCCCTCTGAACACTGGAGGTTTCAGTGCCAGAAACCCCTCCAACTGGCCCTCCTTTAGTCCTCCACTGCTATGCCTTCTCTTCCTCTCTTCTCTGCTACTAGATTTACCTCTGGATGACCTGCTTGACCTGCTCCTGAGTGTGGTCTCCTCAACAGAGGGTTCAGTCCCTCTGGAGTATATGTATGCATCCCTCTCCTCAATATCTGGAAGCTGTCATCCTCCTCTTCCTCCTCAATCCTGGGCTCCTGCCTCACCTCTGACCTCATCCTCCTGGCTCTTGGATGTCTCCTCTCCTCATCCGCCTCTTCTTCCTCTTGATTACCTCCAGCTCGGCTGGACTGATCATAACTCTCTGGCTCTTTGCCAGGCCTCCTTCTCCTTCTCCCACTCCCTTCTGCCTCCACTGGCTCCATTTCTCCCTGATTCTGGGCTTGGCCTCTAGCCAAGGATTGCATTCCCAGCACTAGTTGAGCCACTGTGGCATGTAATGACTCCATCATCACTTCCATCCTTTCTTGTCTATCTCTACTTGGCCCAGGTATTTGGTACCTGGCAGTGGGGTCTTCAGCCCCATTATGACCCATTTCTCCTGCCTGGGTCTCAGGCACATTTTCCTGCAATCCCTCTACATGATGGGCTGCAGTTTCTTCTTCCTGTCTCAGGGAACCCCTGTCCCTGCCTCTAGTTCTCATCCTGCACTTTCAATTGCAGTTATTCACAAATATCCAAAATAACACAAGTCTTATTTGAGTTAGCCCTAAAGGGAACACTGTCTAGGCTTAGCTCTGATTGTACTAACAAAGCAGCCTCTGATACCAAACAAAGCCTGTCACACCTCACACAGGCCCTGGCCTGTGAGTCCCCAACTTATCTCACAAGCCCAACTAAGGACTGGGCATCTAGCCCTCGGCCTAAGCAACATGATTGACTTTAAGTCTTATTTTCTTAAGGTAAAGGGCCTGGGAGGTGGCCCAGGTGGCTTTTAAACCAAACTAGTAACTACTTGCAGCGTAAGTAAGGCCCAAACCACTTTTACTTGCATTACAAGCAAGGCAACAAAAATGCAGCTTTCAGTGCATACTTGGTGTGCAATCAAGTGTGCTATCTATATGGCAACCAAGAAGCCCACAGAGTTGGTTTAGGATTTGAAAAACCACAAGATATAATGCATGAAGCTCTCGGCCAAGCAAACATACATACATAGGTGCACCTCAAATTTGCAAGGTCAAGGCCAACCATATCACTTAAGTGCCAAACTTTGGCCCATAATACTCATAACACCAAACCATACACATAAACATCCATAGTCATACATAACTTGGCATACAATATCCTCCAAAATATTAGCAACATCTAGGTATCCGAGACTACAATATACACAACCAAAAGTGTAGTCTACCTAGCAAATAACATGGCTAAAATGCCAAGCACCCATAAGTTGTTCATGCCAAGTTAAGTACAAACCGAGACCCCAAATCCTAATGCTCAAACATCACCTTAAGGATCCCATACAAGAGCACACACTGCAGCACCAAACCCACGGCCATGTTCATGGTCATAAAGGTGAAAAGCAAAACCAGAGCTAAAGTCCAAATATCCATGCTCTCCTAGACAGTTCCCACTCTACAGCCTGCAAGCTTAAACCATAAGTCTCGGCCAACTCACAATAAAACTTGCAAATAATGCTAAAGTGTCAAGCCAAGCACACATTGGCACATACCTTAGCAACAAAGCAAATAAACACTAAGTGCACACACAAGGCAGCTTAGCACTACTCAGGCTGAATATCCTTGCCTGAAAAATAAATGGAGAATGGGCAGTGAGTTTAACTCAGTAGGATTCACTTCATTATACCCAACTCTTAAAGAGTTTATTTAGTTAAGCCGAGTGAACACTCAAGGCTTAACCTCCAATTGATTAGCTCAACCTGCAAAACAAACATAAAGACAAGAAAAGCAAGTATAGCCATATACAGAAAACCATAATGGGGGGGGTTAGCATGCACAAGAAATCACCAAAGCACACAAGTACTCACACACACTTCACATTGTTGCTCTCGGCCATATAAGCCATACATGTACCAGTGTGCAATCCTTGCACATAACCTTACCAAAACATTCCATATGGAGCTCCCAAAATGCCAAGCAAATAGGCCACATTCACTTGCATTTTTAGTACATGTACTATAGTCAATTAGCTAATCAACATTGCAACCCAATATATCCAATAAGCCCATCAAGTAACTAAGATCACATGGCAGATTTTTAACCATCACTTAGCCACCTTAACACTTGAACCATGGCATACATTACCAAGCGTACTCAAGTGTAGTGAACCCTACCTCAATCTCTCGGTCTCCAATAGAACTTCAAGTGTCCAAGTGCCCTTCAACCACAATGCCTACCATAATAAGGCATAATCATTAACAACATAACCCATGGATCAAATACCATGATTTCAATGATGGACACCATCAACCAATACTTGGAAGCTCTCGGCCATATAAGCCAAAATAATTAAACATAATTTGCCCATTAGTCTTACATACTATAATTCACTATAAACACCAATAAACACTAACCATGGCATACATGCTATAATTCACCATAAACACCAATGAACACTATCCATGGCATACATGCCAAGTAAACAAGTGAAATATACTATTTCACTTCAATCCAAGCTTTCGGCCATAACACATATTTTCACATAGCTGCATTCTTTTCAATATACCAATTCACTAAATGGATACCCAAACAACTAGTGAACTCACTCATGGCACAATCACCATGCACATAAGCTAAATTCCAAGTAAACACCCAATTTCTTCCTCTCGGCCATAGTACCCATTTCGCATACTCATGTTCCTCATTCATTTCATTCCTTTATACACACACCAATGCATCATTAGGCATGGTTCATGGCGTCAATGCCATGTAAACAACAATTGATCATGAGTTACCTCCAATCTCACTTTCGGCCAAAGCACAACTTGCACACACTTGGTGTTCTTCGTCCAACCAACCTATCACAAGGTTAAACACTCATCAATAAGCATCACACATGGATTAATTTCCATGAATTCCAAGAAGAACACCAAGAACACACATCCAAGACCTTCGGCCATACTAGGTTTCTCACCAAGCATTTCAATGCTTAATTTTTCCCAAGCTCAACAACAAAATGAGCATCCAATATCCTTGTTCATGGAAGAAATTACCATGGATTCAAGGAAATCAAGGTTACCTCAAGAACCCTAGCTCAATTGGCTCGGCCTTCACCAATTCTTCATGAACAAAGCTTGATTCCAAGCAAGAGCAAGGCAAATCCCTCTTTCCAAGCTTGAATCCACCCAAAAGCTCAAAAACTTTGGATTTAGAAGCAAGATTGTGAAGGAACTCTCTCTAGGTGCTCTCGGTTTCACAAGCGGCCGAGTACATTGCTTTTAGTTAGCCAAAATGCTAACTTTACTTCCATTTCTTTGCATTCCACTTATGCACAAGGCCGCCACTCCATTTTGTATGTACATGGACACTTAAGTCCACACATGCCTCAAATTGCCCAGCTAGTAAACAACACAAGTACCCATGTGTCATAAACTCACATGCATAACCGGCCATATAACCAACATTAGGACTAGTTAGTTTAACTAGTAACTAGTGAATAGTACCCTAGTGGTAGACAAGAATTTGACTAGTAATCATTGTTGTCTCCCACAAATGGTCTAGTTTTGCACTAGCCATTATAGAATTTTGCATGGCTCTCAATACCATCTTTAAACTTGTGGTTTCACTTATACCACTTAAATTGATGCACAGTTCGGTCCTCTTTCTTAATTTTCTGTCAGCATTCCAAATGTACATTTCCCATGTGCAATTAAGTCCTGAAAGTCTCATATTTTGCACATAGGCCACTGTGCCAGTCTCCACGAGTCCTCTTTCTTCCCTTTCTGTTTTCTCTCATTTTTCCTTGGTTCTCCTTGGCCTAAGCCAAGCACTTAGGAGGTGCCTAACAGAATGGGATGTACGTCTTCCCTTAGTGGAGTTCTCTTATAACAATGGGTATCACTCAGTAACTAGGATGGCCCCTTATGAAGCCTTGTGTGGTAGAAAGTGTATTACTCCACATTGTTGGCATCAGCCAGAAGATAAGTTGGAGTTAGGACCAAACATCATTAAGGAAACCACTAAAAAGATAAAACTGATTCAGGCAAGAAATAAAGCTACAAATGACAGACAACAGTCTTATGCTAACTTGAAAAGGAGGAAAGACCTGGATTTCCAGCAACAAGTCTGGGTGTGGCTTAAAGTTTCTCCTATGAAAGGAGTAATAAGATTTGGAAAGAAAAGGAAGCTAGCACCCAGATATATAAGGCCATATCAAGTATTGGCCAAGGTTGGAAACGTGGCATATCAGTTGGACTTGCCACCAGAACTTGGAAACATACATAATGTGTTTCATGTGAGCCTACTCAAGAAGTATGTTCCAAGTTCTAAGCAGATAGAGATACCTACTAATGTACCTTTCGCACCAAACCTTTCTTATGAGGAGGGACCAATCCAATTCCTAGCTAGAGATACTAGTAAGCTAAGAAGTAGGTGGATCTTAATGATCAAACTTCATTGGAGTAACCACACTCCTGAAGAGGCAACCTGGGAAGTAGAACAGGAAATTGCCAAAAGTTACCCTCAGTTATATCCTAGATTGGTGAAGAATTTGAGGACCAAATTCTTTAATGAGGGAGGAGTTGTCAGGACCATCCCTCAGTACTTGGCCTAGGCCAAGAATGCAAAGGAAATGCAAAATAAACATGAAGCACTTGATTGAAAATGTGAATAGTGATGTATGTGTAAAACTGAGAACATATGGGTTCTAATTGCACAAGAGAAATGGCTATAGGGCTAATCTCGAGAAACTAAACTTAAGGGCCATATTATACTCTTAACTGAGTGCTAATTATGAAACTAAGAGGCATTAATGAGCTAATCGTGCCATGCAAACTAATGCAAGGTAAAATGGTGCATTAAGGTCAATTAATGGGACATGTGGCACTTAGCCGAAATTTGCATGCTTCCACTTACAACTGAAACATTTAGTTTCTGGTAGACTTGACTCTTGCAAGTTTTGGCTATTCTAGGCAAAGGAAAGGCTGAGTCTTGACGGGTTTATGCCAAATCCATGAAAAGTTGAAGCGTGAAAGCAAAATCAAGCTTAGAATTAGTGTTGTGAGCACTAGACGACCTTAAACTTGAAGTTTCAAGCTCGGTCTTAGGCATCGAAGTACAAATTGAGAGCTCAAGCTTTGAAAATTGGGTAAGGTTCATGTTCTACTTGATTTCTTGGTATAATTCCATGTTCAAGAAGTTAATGGCAACTAAGTGATAGTCAAATATGCTATGTGATCTTAGTTCGCTAAATGGAAATATGGTTGAACTTTCGGGTTCATTGCGATTTGGCTAGCGAGTCAAGTTAATGGCGAGTGTGTAGAGTTCTTTGTAAGTTAGGCAAACTTGGTAGTGAATTAAGAGCTCTAGTGGATTGGTGAATGAAATGGTGAAGCTTGGAGTGCAATATTACACATGGACACTTGCCAGTGGCTTCGACCGGGGGAAAAATATGGTGTATGGGTGTGTTATGTGCATTGTTTGATTTGTTTGTGCTTGCTAACCAATTATAGGTAAGGTTATCATGATTATATGTTTCGGTTATTATATGTATATATTGTATTTTTTGTGTTTTCATGTCTTTCTTTCATGTTAAGTAAGAATTGGGGAGGTTAAGTCACGGACTTAACTAAATAGACTCATTCATGAGTCGTAATGAACCTTACTGAGTGTAAACTCATGCCCATATTTTTTGAATTTTTAGGAAAGGGAATCTAGCTTGAGTAGTTTGCTTGATTTGCTTACTTGTGTACTAAGTTAGTACATTTTGGTAAAGGTATGTGCCAAATCGAAACTTGGCTTGATTAAGTACATATGCAAGTCTTATGGTTTATGGCAAAAACTTATGAACTAAGTTTTGCAAGCTTGAGTAGGCTGTGGTACATGTGTAGGAGAATGGTGGAGGTGCGGACTATGGTTTTGATAGTTGTGTTCACTTTCATGACCATGAATATGGTCATCGGGCTCGTACTTCACTGTGTGCTTTTGTACTGCACCCTTTAGGTGCTTCTCGGGTGACTTAGGTAGGATGGCTTGTCTCACACCCTACACAGGCCCTAGGCTATGCACTTTTAGTGCCACTCACCAAACTACCCAAAAAGTTATTAAAGCACTTGTATTCTTAAGTGTTATGGACGAACAATTAACTTTGGCCAACTTTTGTTTAGATAGTTTTAAGTCTTATTTTCTTAAGCTGAGAGCCTGGGAGGTGCCCCAGGAGGCTTATGGGAAGTCCTGCGTACTTTACTTGTAACTTAAGGCAAGGCCCAACCACTAACTTGCAACACAAGGCAAGGCTGTATTCAGAAACTTGTAATACAAGCAAGGCATACACTTAATTCTTTAAGTGTCTAGGATGTGTGCTCATCAAGTGTGTTACTTCAATGCATGGAAACCAAGAAGCCCACATCTCATTAAGTTTAGAAAACTCAAGTTTTCAGGAACAACTTTCGGCCAAGTAAACAACTCATGGGGTTCATCACATAAAACATGTCTATAATCATATAAACATAGCCCACCTTGGCATTCAAGCATCCAACATATGTACATCCAAAACCAACTTCAACCGAGGCTACAAATGTACACAAAATAGCCACATACAAGCATCACCTACTTGGCAAGCCACCAAGGATGCTACCAGTCCAAAACTAGCCAAGTTTAAGCATTACAAGCGATCCTACCTAAGTCACCCGAGAAGCACCTTAAGGGTGTAGTACAGAAGCACACAATTAAGTACAAGCTCGATGACCATATTTATGGTCATGAAAGTGAACACAACTATCAAAGCCATAGTCCATACCTCCATCACTCTCCTGCACATGTCCCACAGCCTACTCAATCCTGCAAAACTTAGTTTATAAGTTTTGGCCACAAACCATAAGACTTGCATATGAACTTAATCAAGCCAAGTTTCAGTTTGGAACATAGCTTTAGAAAAATGTACTAACTTAGTACACAAGCAAGAAAATCAAGCATACTACTCAAGCTCAATTCTCTTTCCTAAAAATTCAAATAATATGGGCATGAGTTTACACTCAGTAAGGTTCATTATGACTCATGAATGAGTCTATTTAGTTAAGTTCGTGACTTAACCTCCCCAATGCTTATTTAACTTGCAAGAAAAACATGAAAACACCAAAAATACAATATATACATATAATAATTAAAACATATAATCATGATAACACTACCTATAATTGGTTAGCAAGCACAAACAAATCAAATAATGCACACAACACACCCACACACCACATTGTTCTCTCGGCCGAAGCCACTAACAAGCGTCCTTGTGCAATATTGCAGTCCAAGCTTCACCATTTCATTCACTAATCCACTAGAGCTATGAATTCCCTAGCAAGTTGGCCTAACTTACCAAGAACTCTAACACTTGCCATTAACATGACTAGCTAGCCAAACCGTAATGAACCCAAAAGTTCAACCATATGCCCATCTAGCGAACTAAGATCACATAGCATATTTGACTATCACTTAGTTGCCATTAACTACTTGAACTTGGAATTATACCAAGAAATCAAGTAGAACATGAACCTTACCCAATTTCCAAAGCTTAAGCTCTCGGTTTGTACTTGAATGCCCAATACTGAGCTTGAAACTTCAAGTTGAAGGTCGCCTAGTGCTGACAATACTAATTCCAAGCTTGGTTTTCCTTCCAAGCTTCAATCTTTCATGGATTTGGCATAAACCCGTCAAGGCTCGGCCTTCCTTTTTCCAAGAACAACCGGAACTTGCTAAAGCCAAGTCTACTCGAAACTAAATGTTTTGGTTGTAAGTGGAGGTATGCAAATTTCAGCTAAGTGCCACATGTCCCATTAATTGGCCTTAATGCGCCATTTTACCTTGCATTAGTTTGCATGGCACAATTACCTCATTAATGCCTCTTAGTTTCATAATTACCACTCAGTTAAGAGTACAATATGGCCCTTAAGTTTAGTTTATTGCCATAAGCCCCATAGCCATTTCTCTTGTGCAACTAGAACCCAAATGTTCTTGGTTTTAGACATACATCACTATTCACATTTTGAATCAAGTCCTTCATGTTTATTTTGCACTTTCTTTGCATTCTTGGCCTGGGCTAAGTAGTGAGGGATGGTCCTAACAACTTATTCCTCCTTAAAGAATTTGGTCCTCCAAATTCTTCACCAATCTAGGATATAACTGAGGGTAACTTTTGGCAATTTCCTGTTCTACTTCCTAGGTTGCCTCTTCAAGAGTGTGGTTAGTCCACTGAACTTTGATCATTAAGATCCACCTACTTCTTAGCTTCTTTGTTTATCTAGCTAGGAATTGGATTGGTACCTCTTCATAAGAAAGGTTTAGTGCGACAAGTACACTAGTAGCTATCTCTATCTGCTTAGAACTTGGAACATACTTCTTGAGTAGGCTCACGTGAAACACATTATGTATGTTCCCAAGTTCTGGTGGCAAGTCAAACTGATATGCCACATTTCCAACCTTGGCCAATACTTGATATGGCCCTATATATCTGGGTGCGAACTTCCCTTTCTTTCTAAATCTTATTACTCCTTTCATAGGAGAAACTTTAAGACACACTTAGTCTCCTTCCTAGAATTCTAGGTCTCTCATTCTTTTCAGGTTGGCATAAGACCGCTGTCTTTCATTTGTAGCTTTGATTCTTGCCTGAATCAATTTTATCTTTTCAGTGGTTTCCTTAATGATGTTTGGTCCTAACTCTAACTTATCTTCTGGCTAATGCCAACAATGTGGAGTAATACACTTTCTGCCATACAAGGCTTCATAAGGGGCCATCCTAATTACTGAGTGATGCCCATTGTTATAGGAGAACTCTGCTAAAGGAAGACGCACATCCCATCTCCCAGAAAATCAATAAGACAACATCTCAACATATCTTCCAGACTTTGTATAGTTCTTTCTGTTTGTCCATCAGTCTGAGGATGGTAAGCTGAACAAAACTTAAGTTTAGCTCCTAATGCCTGATGTAGGGTTTTCCAAAACCTAGAAACAAACCCAGGATCCTTATCTAATACAATGTCACCAGGTACTCCATGTAATCTCACTATCTCCCTTATAAAGAGTTGTGCAAGCTTATCCAAAGAATCAGTGAGATTCATGGGAAGAAAATGAGCTGCCTTGGTCAATCTGTCCACAATGACCCAAATGGAATTATGCTTTCTCCTTATCAGTGGCATTCCTACCACTAAATCCATAGATATGGATCCCCATTTTCTCTCAGGTATAGGCAAGCTTTGAAGTTCCCTCCTGGTTTCTGGTGCTCAACTTTCACCTGTTGGTATACTTCACATTTTACTACATGAGCACTAATGTCTCTTTTCATATATGGCCACCAAAAGTAAGCTCTAAGAGCATGGTACATCTTTGTGGCTCCTGGATCCATACTTAACTTGCTAGAGTGTACTTCCTCTAGAATTTGAAATCTTAGGTTATCCTTTTCAGGCACATACAACCTATTCCGGAAGTACAACATTCCTTCCTTATAGGAGAATCCTTGAAATAGTTCTTCTTTCTTCTGTCCAGACACTAGTCCTATGAACTCATCACCAACCTGAGCTTCCCTAATAAGCACTTTCCACTCTGGTATAATAGTGAGTACACTAAGCTGCTCACACTCCCAAACTAGCCATTGACTTGCCAAGCAAGCAAGGCTAAGGCTCTTGGCCTTATGCTCTACTTCTCTACCCTTGAGCATCCATTTATAATTACTGCTTCTGGCATCTGCTACTGCATTGGCTTTCCCAGCTGTGTATTCAATTACATAGGCAAAATCCTTAAGATATTCCAGCCAGCTCCTTTGTCTCATATTTAAGTCTTTCTGGGTACAAAGGTACTTGAGACTTTTGTGGTCTGTATAAACCTGAAATCTATTACCCAACAGGTTATGTCTCCATTGCTTAAGCGAAAAGACTACTGCTGCTAGATCTAGGTCATGCACTGGATATTTCTTCTTGTGGTGTCTCAATTGTCTAGACCCAAAAGCAATAGCCTATTTTTCCTGCATTAGAACACATTCTAGTCCTACATGAGAGGCATCAATATACACCTCATATTCCTTTTTAGGATCTGGTAGGACTAACACAGGACCTGTTGTCAGTCTTCTTTTAAGCTCTTGGAAGGTCTCCTCACATTTGGTTTCCCAGGCAAATTTCTGATTCTTTCTGGTTAACTGGGTCATAGGTGTTGCTATAACAGAGAATTTTGGTACAAATCTCCTGTAATAGCTAGCCAACCCCAGGAAACTCTTGACTTCCCTTATATTCTAGGGTTGTTTACATTTCGAGATTGACCTTACCTTTTCAGGATCCATAGCCAACCCTTGATCATTTATCACATGACCAAGAAATCCAGTTTTTTGAGTCCAAAATTTGCACTAACTTATTTTTCCATAAAGCTTATGTTATTGGAGCAAGCCAGGCACTACTTTTAAGTGTTCTTTATGAGTTTCCTTATCTTTAGAGTACACCAAAATATCATCAACGAATACTACCAAAAAGTGGTCTAGGTGTGCTCTGAACACCCTCTACATTAAGTCCATAAAGAATGTAGGTGCATTATTAAGTCCAAATGGCGTTGCTGTGTACTCAAAGTGTCCATACCTAGTCCTGAAAGTAGTCTTAGGTATGTCCTCCTCCTTAACTCTTAACTGGAAATATCCAAACCTTATATATATTTTGGAAAACACTTTTGCTCCATTCAACTGGTCAAATAGATCTTCTATTCTTGTGAGGGGATACTTGTTCTTAATGGTCGAAGCATTAAGTTTTCTGTAGTCTATACAGAGTTTAGGGGACCCATCCTTCTTCTTCAGAAACAATACAAGTGGTCCCCAAGGAGACACACTAGGTTTGATGAACCCTTTCTCAAGCAGTTCATCTAACTGCTTCCTCAGTTATACCATTTCAGGTAGTGCCGTCCTATATGGAGCAGTAAGCACTGGTGTTGCTCCTTGTACCAGTCTAATTTCAAACTCCACTTCTATCAACGGTGGTGATGCCATTCCACATCAACATTGTGCAATATGGTGAGCCTGGAGCAGGAACTTCAAGTGAGGGAACGCTTGGATGAGGGGTCTCCGGTGGGCGGAGGGCTGCAAGGACTCAGAAAAGCAAGGGTTAGGAGCTCCCCGGAGTATTTTTCGAGGGAGGAGCCTCCGATGCCCAAGTCAGTACTTTGTAAGAGTAGAGAAAGGGAATAGTAAGTAGAGTATAGCAGGAATTCCCTGTTACCTCTTCGTGGTCCTTATGAAAGCATTGTGCAAGTACTTATATGAGGGCGCAAGGAGAAAGCCGTTTGACATAGCCTGTTGAGATGGTGACACGTGTTCGGCCCAATTTAGCCCGTACCTCTGCAAAGGGCTTTTCCAGCTAGCCTTATGCCGTTCTGACCAAGGGTGCCAGCAGGGGTGCTGTGACAAGGGTGCCCATGTCAGTGGCATGTGCGAGGCTTTTGTGTCAAAGGCTCTTCAGCCATTTTGTCATATGTCCACGTGGCCTTTTCAGGGGACCGAACTTCTTCGGAGTATAGAGCTCATTTGGGGAGGTGAGCTCCTCTGGAGGGAGGTTCCTTGTTTGTACGAGCCACTTTCGGTTGGGCTATCCCGAGGTCAGGCTTGGGTACCTGTTGATGGCACTTCCTGAGCGCGCTCCGAGGGTGGCCCAAAGAGTATCTGAAGGTTGTTTTGGACACATGAGGTCGTCGTGAGGTCACCCTCGGGAAGGGTGGTGACCCCTTCAGACCGAAGCTGGTCCCATGGGTTTCCTGAGGGTAGCGCCAATCCGGCTTATCTGAGGGTACTGAGGCCCTCTCTTTGCCAGGGTTTTGTCGTGTTTGTTTCAACCAGAGGTGGTGCGTTGGCCAAGGGTAGTGCGCACATGCAAAATCCTTCAGGGGGCGATAGCCCTTCGGCTATCAGGTGGTAATCCAAGTTGGTCTATAGGAAAGACCTCTGGGAAATCCTGGACTATAGGTATCTGCCTAAGTTCATTAGCTACTTCTTGGTCATTAAGTTCCATACATTCATATTCATTCTCTAGAATTATTAGTTTCAGCACTTCAAGTTGATAGTTCGAAGCTAACTCTAGTGATTTATCCAACTCATATGGTTTACAACCAGGCATCAATAGTTGTCTAGCATGACAATCTATAACCACTTTATTCTCACTTAGCTAGTTCATGCCTAATATCACCTCATAGTCATAAGTATCCAGCACTATCAAGTCTACTATCAGTTTTAGCTTGTTTGGCTGGATTTCATAGTTTTCAACTATGTGATACATGAATAAAAGTTCATTGCCAACAATTTTAACCAAGTACATGTTTGTCATGTATTTTACTTCTAGATTGATGTTCTTAACCATGCTATTAGAAATCACAGACAATGAAGCTCCAGTATCAAATAGTGCAAACACTATCTAGCCATTAAGGTAAATGGTACCTTTCAGGGCCCTCCTGCTAGTCCTCTGCTGACTAGTCTCCCTACCAGCATTCTCGGCCTTTGGACTCTAATGATCCAAATAGCTCTATGTGTGCGACCCAATAGGCTCTTACCACGTTGGCAATGATCATAAATCACATTTATGATCATAAGCAATGAGCGGTGTCTAGCAACACATCATTGCTACCCAAGTGACAAGATTGTCGATGATTCGACTAAACCTTTATGATCATCACCGATATATGCCATTGTCCCTTTGTCCAAGATATCAAGACTAAGCACGAGACATGGAATGTGTCACTCTCGTATAGCCCAATCTTTGGTTTCTTGATTACCGAGTAGACCAACTTAAACTGATGACATTGATATCGTATATCAACTCATCCGAGCATGGCCATGCATTTTTCTAAGTCTTCACTCTATCAAGGGGCCCGAAGATATCACTCCCGTTACATAGGAGGGACAAATCCCATCTTGATCATACAAATCCCTCCGCATGATATGTGACATACCCAATGACCTCCTTCAAGTTCACTCAGTTACGAGCAACAAAGGAAAGTATCAAAGTATGTGACTCACATGTAGGGAACCTTGATGATCTTAGGTCGAAGGACTACATATACCATGATCACTATGAGAATCACTTATGACACTCATATAACGATCCATGTAGTGTTCTCATGGTGGGTCGGTCCAGTACACAAGTTCTCCAACTTGTACCCATATGTAGACTACATATCTCATATTAGTCTCCACATATGCTAGTCATTATGTATTATTGCAACCCGCTCCACAATAATACTAGACCAGGGACGTTTAAGAATATCATTATTCTAGGGTTACAATTATGTTTGTTAAGTTACGCAGAAACAAAACAACAAACATAATTGCTGGATTAATGCCTTAATAAAATATCATGACTCAATGTGCAAAAATACAATCATCTCATGATTGGCTTTTGGGCACAACACTAACAATCTCCCACTTGCACTAAAAGCCAATCATCCATGTATCTAATACCGATGGACCTAGAATGGCTATCATGCTTTTGCTGCGTAAGGGGCTTTGTCAGTGGATCAGCAATGTTGCTATCTGTCGAAGTCCTGCATATCCTTACATCACCCCTCTCGATGATCTCCCTGATGAGATGATAGCGTCGGAGTATGTGTTTGGATCGCTGGTGAGATCGAGGTTCCTTAGCCTGTGCGATTGCTCCATTGTTGTCACAATAGAGCTCTATCGGGTCGGCAATGCTTGGAACCACTCCAAGTTCAGTGATGAACTTCTTGATCCAAACTGCCTCCTTCGCAGCATCAGAGGCGGCAATGTACTCAGATTCTGTTGTAGAGTCAGCTACTGTCTCTTGCTTTGAACTCTTCCAGCTCACAGCACCACCACCAATACAAAACACATAACCAGATTGCGATCTAAAATCATCCTTATCGGATTGGAAGCTTGCATCGGTGTAACCCCTTACAACGAGCTCATCTTCACCTCCAAAGACCAAGAATGCATCCTTAGTCCTTCGTAAGTACTTAAGGATGTTCTTAACAGCTGTCCAGTGACTCTCACCGGGGTTCGATTGGTACCTACTCGTCATGCTCAAAGCATATGAGACATCGGGACGAGTACATATCATGGCATACATGATAGATCCAATTGCTGAGGCATATGGAATCTTACTCATGCGCTCTCTCTCCTCGGGTGTACTCGGACACTGAGATCTAGAAAGAGTGATACCATGTGACATGGGCAAGAATCCTTTCTTGGAATCTTGCATGCTAAACCTCTTTAGCACCTTGTCAATATATGTACTTTGACTTAGGCCAAGAAGCTTTCTAGATCTATCTCTATAGATCCTGATGCCTAACACATAGGCTGCTTCACCCAAGTCCTTCATAGAGAAACATTTCCCTAGCCAAGTCTTCACAGACTGTAGCTCAGGAATGTCATTCCCGATGAGTAGTATGTCATCTACATACAACACCAAGAAGACAATAGCGCTCCCACTAACCTTCTTGTAGACACAAGGTTCATCTTCATTTTTGATAAAACCAAACTCTTTGATTGCTTCATCAAAATGAAGATTCCAACTTCGAGAAGCTTGCTTCAGTCCATAAATGGACCTTTGCAACTTGCACACTTTATTGGCATTCTCAGGAGTGACAAAACCCTCAGGTTGTGTCATGTACACATCCTCAAGTAGCTTTCCATTTAGGAATGCAGTTTTGACATCCATTTGCCATATCTCATAATCATAGTGTGCAGCAATAGCAAACAAAATTTGGATGGATTTAAGCATAGCAACTGGTGAAAAAGTTTCATCATAGTCAATACCATGAATTTGCTTGAAACCTTTTGCAACCAATCGTCCCTTAAAGGTAATCACATTACCATCCATGTCAGTTTTCTTCTTGAAAACCCATTTGCACCCTATGGGTTTTACCCCTTCAGGTGGGTCAACCAAAGTCCATACTTGGTTTTCATACATGGATTCCATCTCGGATTTCATGGCCACTAGCCACTTCT
Organism: Aquilaria sinensis; assembly: GCA_005392925.1. Taxonomy (NCBI): domain Eukaryota; kingdom Viridiplantae; phylum Streptophyta; class Magnoliopsida; order Malvales; family Thymelaeaceae; genus Aquilaria; species Aquilaria sinensis. The sequence goes on along the minus strand of SMDT01000927.1, from coordinate 97,411 downwards.
CAGAGTCAGGCCCCGACATAGCTTGTTGGTAGGTTGTGGGCTCATCCTGATCCATGAGCATCACATCACCAGTGTGAGTCACGAGAAATCCATATCTCTCGGGCTCACGCCGAATCCTACCAGACCTACGTGGGCTCTGTGCTACAGGAACAGACTCTTGAACCACAACATCTTGTGGTGTCTGTTCAGGTTCCATTTCAGGTTCGATGTCTCCTTGTTGTTCTTGAATTTCTTCAAGTTCTACTTTCCTCCCACTAGTTTCTTTAGAGATAAACTCTTTCTCTAAAAAGACACCAGTTCGAGCAACAAACACTTTTTGCTCAGAAGGATTGTAGAAATAGTAACCCTTTGTTTCTTTGGGATACCCAACAAAAAGGCATTTTTGAGATTTGGGCCCTAGTTTGTCAGAGGATTGACGTTTCACATAAGCGTCACAGCCCCAAATCTTCATAAAAGACAAATTGGGATGCCTCCCACTCCATATCTCATATGGTGTCTTTTGAACCGATTTAGATGGAACTCGGTTTAGTGTAAAAGCGGCTGTCTCTAGAGCATGTCCCCAAAAGGAGTTTGGAAGGTCAGCTTGACTCATCATAGAGCGAACCATGTCTAACAGAGTTCGATTTCTCCTTTCAGATACACCATTCCATTGAGGTGTACCTGGTGGAGTGAGTTGTGATACTATACCACACTCCTTCAGATAGTCAAGGAATTCTCGATCCAAGTACTCTCCACCTCGATCTGATCGAAGCACTTTGATACTCTTCCCGAGTTGATTCTCTACTTCATTCTTGAATTCTTTGAACTTTTCAAAGGATTCTGACTTGTGTCTCATGAGATACACATAGCCATATCTGCTGAAGTCATCAGTGAAAGTAATGAAGTATTGGAAACCTCCTCTAGCTTGTGTAGACATAGGGCCACATACATCACTATGTATGAGTCCTAGTAAGTCATTAGCCCTTTCACTTTGCCCTGTGAATGGGGCTTTGGTCATCTTGCCCAACAAACATGACTCACATGTCTCATATGATTCAAAATCAAATGAGTCCAAGAGTCCATCCTTATGGAGCTTGGATATGCGGGTCTCATTTATATGGCCCAAGCGACAGTGCCAGAGATAGGTCGGGTTTGAATCATTTAATCTGACCTTCTTGGTATTCACATTATAGATTGGATCTTCGAGGTCTAGAACATACAACCCATTGCTAAGTTGAGCACTACCATAAAAGATTTCATTCAAATAAATAGAACAACATTTGTCCTTTATTATAAATGAAAAACCTTTCTTGTCCAAACAAGAAACAGAAATCAAATTTCTACTAATAGTAGGCACAAAGTAGCAGTTGTCTAATTCTAAAACTAATCCACTAGGTAAAGTGAGAACATAAGTCCCTACGGCTAAGGCAGCAACCCTTGCTCCATTTCCAACACGTAGGTCCACTTCACCTCGGGCCAATCTTCTCTTCTACTTCTACTTAGATCCTGCACATTTGCACAAATGTGAGATCCACATCCAGTATCCAATACCCAAGATGAGGAAGTAGAAAAGTTAGCCTCTATAACAAAAATACCTGAAGTGGAAGTCTTACTTCCCTTTTCCTTAGCAAGTTCTTCAAGATAGAGCTTGCAAGTTGCGCTTCCAGTGTCCAGGTTGCTTACAATGGAAGCACTCCCCTTCCTTTGCCACACCACCCTTTGGTTTCAGTGCAGCTGAAGAAGAATTAGCATTGGACTTTCCATTAGCTTTATCCTTCTTCTTGTTGGCTTTTCCCTTTCCCTTGCCCTTTTGAACCATCAAAATGGGCTTAGCCTTCTTAAGGTTTTGCTCAGCAGTTCTCAACATGTTGAGCAATTCAGGGAGGGACTTGTCAAGGTCATTCATGTTATAGTTCATGACGAACTGACTGTAGCTTTCAGGCAACGATTGCAAGACTACATCAATAGCCAACTCTTTCTGAAGAGCAAATCCCAAATTCTCAAGATTCTCAATGTACCCAATCATCTTGAGCACATGAGGACCCACGGGACTTCCCTCAGACATCTTGCACTGAAACAATGCCTTAGAGGTCTCAAACCTCTCATGCCTAGCTTGCTCTTGGAAAAGCATTTTGAGATGTTCGATCATATCGAACGCCCCCATGTTCTCATGTTGCTTCTGAAGCTCAGATTCCATGGTAATAAGCATGAGGCATGCAACATCCAAAGCATCATCAGAATGCCTCTTGTGAGCATCCCTTTCAGCTCTTGGAGCAGTGGCAGCAGGCTCATTCGGAATGGGCTGCTCTAGGACATAAGCCTTTCTCTCTTGTTTGAGGACTATCCTCAAGTTTCGGTACCATTTGAGAAAGTTGGTCCCATTCAGTTTTTCCTTCTCAAGGATCGATCGCAACGAAAGTGTCGATGTGTTTTGTGCCATGGTTATCTACAACAGTAAATATGCAGTGTAAGAGTCATGTATTTTAATTCATTTAATAAGGACTTTTATTAAACGATACTCCCACTATTTTCCTCAAAATAATAACCCTCGATATTTTGTCATCTCCTTGGACATGCCTCCTTGGATGATCCTTAGACATACAACCTTGGATGATCCCATAATGCACTATTACATCAATAATAGAAACCTCGAGTTACATCCGAGGGGAGTAAGGTGAGAAGAGCATGTACAATGAGAGTGATAAGAAAAGGCACGACTCGCAGGTCGTATTTACAAGTACAACCAATCAAGGGCTATAACCATGCACCATGCTTCAAACACCAATCAGCATATCATTTCAAATCTCATTCAACAAAGATGCATGCCAATTTTCGCGCGTTGATTAACCAGTTTTTATTTATGTGGCGCTTCGCATACGGCGGTCCCGCTGGCCTGTCAGTGGGCGGTGGTTCCGCTGACCGGTCAGCGGACGAGGTCAAGGGGAGCCGCCCTTGCGGGGGGCGTGGGGGGCAGCGCCCCCCGGCGCAAAAAATTGTCTTACAATTGCTTAGCCCGAAATCTTCTATTTCGAGCAAGTAGGCACCCGAGACTCCTCTATTCGAGCCACCAAAAATACCTTACTTTCGGTGCCCGAACAGGCTGAATCCGAACAAAGCTAGGGTTTTTGCAACTATTGCAAGAATCCTAATCCATATAGGTATCTCATACCATTCAATTTGAGATTAATCTCATTAACCAATTTGTGTCGTTTCTTCATATATCTCATATGTTCATTACGAATTCCAGTTTCATGCATCTTGAATCAATCTAATTAATCATGGCCGAAAAGCAACCGAACACATAGCATCATGCGATTCAACACTCAATCCCGATTTAGGGTTTCACCAGTAGCTCTGATACCACTGATGGGTTTCGGGAGCCAAACAGCGCAGCGGAATTTAACCGAAACCCTCCAGGATCCAAGTGAAACGGGGTAAACCGGGTGTTCGAAAATTTTCATACCTAATTTTCGGTTGAGATCTCTCACTCAACTGTAGAGTCGAATCACAAAACCTGAACAGTTGACGTGTTCAAGCTCTCTATGGTATCCACACGAGCTTCTTGGGATCACCACGCTTCCACCACGTCCCGGTAGATGCATTTCTCTTGCGCTCGCAGTGCTAGCTTGCATCCTCCAAGGAATTGCAAGAGAAGAGTGTGGCTGTCCTTTTTGGAGGCTAGGGCAAGGAGACCTGCGAATTTCTCACTTAAAAGTTGTATTTATAGTGAAACTCAACTTCCAGGCCTAATGGGTTTCAAAGCCCTAATCCAATTAGGATTTAATTTCGGGCTTAATAATGGCTCAACTCTTGGGCCCATTATTAATACGAAATTAAAGTGAAACCATAACCCAAATAATTAGCCCATGCACTCTAATGATCCAAATAGCTCTATGTGTGCGACCCAATAGGCTCTTACCACGTTGGCAATGATCATAAATCACATTTATGATCATAAGCAATGAGCGGTGTCTAGCAACACATCATTGCTACCCAAGTGACAAGATTGTCGATGATTCGACTAAACCTTTATGATCATCACCGATATATGCCATTGTCCCTTTGTCCAAGATATCAAGACTAAGCACGAGACATGGAATGTGTCACTCTCGTATAGCCCAATCTTTGGTTTCTTGATTACCGAGTAGACCAACTTAAACTGATGACATTGATATCGTATATCAACTCATCCGAGCATGGCCATGCATTTTCTAAGTCTCACTCTATCAAGGGGCCCGAAGATATCACTCCCGTTACATAGGAGGGACAAATCCCATCTTGATCATACAAATCCCTCCGCATGATATGTGACATACCCAATGACCTCCTTCAAGTTCACTCAGTTACGAGCAACAAAGGAAAGTATCAAAGTATGTGACTCACATGTAGGGAACCTTGATGATCTTAGGTCGAAGGACTACATATACCCTGATCACTATGGGAATCACTTATGACACTCATATAACGATCCATGTAGTGTTCTCATGGTGGGTCGGTCCAGTACACAAGTTCTCCAACTTGTACCCATATGTAGACTACATATCTCATATTAGTCTCCACATATGCTAGTCGTTATGTATTATTGCAACCCGCTCCACAATAATACTAGACCAGGGACTTTTAAGAATATCATTATTCTAGGGTTACAATTATGTTTGTTAAGTTACGCATGAACAAAACAACAAACATAATTGCTGGATTAATGCCTTAATAAAATATCATGACTCAATGTGCAAAAATACAATCATCTCATGACTGGCTTTTGGGCACAACACTAACAAAAATATGCTACCAGGGGTTATATTAGGCCTTTTATGCTCCTAAGGAACTCCCTCTGCCTGCCTCCCACCTGGAATGGGCATATTGGTCGTCATCTGGGGCATGGGTATCTGCCCGCCAGGTCCTCTGGTGTTAAACCTCCCCAACATTTTCCTGTCACCTCTTCTTTTTGGGTAATCCCCCACCGAGTGAGCTGGTGCTCCACACTTGTGACATCCAATATAAGTTTTGAAGCATGGCTTATTGCCATGGAACTTCCCATAAGTGTAGCACTAAGGACCATATTGTTGTGGTCTTTTTTCCTTCTTATTTCCTTTTCTTCCTCCACTAGGCTTTACCTCCTCCCTCGGCCTTTTATGTTGCCCTTTCTGGGATCCACTCCCACTTCCAGGTCCACTCCTGGTCTACTCCTTGAACTCTTGCTCCAATGCAATGGCACTCTACATCATAGAGTAGCAGTTTTTGGCTCCTATTACTCTGAGAATTTGTCTCAGCTCAAGCTTTAAGCCTCTCAAAAACCTCTTAGTCTTCAGCTCCTCCTGCCCATCACACTGTGGGGCATATCTAATCAAGCTGTTGCACCTTTGCTCATACTTCAAGACACTGAGGTCGCCTCGCTCCAGCTGATCAAATTCTACTTGTTTCTGGTCCTTCTAGGCTTCACTAACATACCGCTAGTGGAAGACCTAAAGAAAGTTTTCCCACCTCATAGACCTTCTCCTGGCTGGTGGTCTCCTCTGGTTTCTCTCTTGATATGTCCTTTGTACTATCCTCCACCACAACTCTGCATTTACTTCTAGCCTGAAGGTAGCGAGAAGTAATTTTTAAATGGATGACACATCCATCCTTTGAAAAATCTTCTCAACTTGGTACACCCAAAATTCAGCTTCATTAGAGTCACATCCACCCCTGAACGATCGAGGTTTCCATGCTAGGGACCCCTCCAGCTGGCCTTCCTTTAGTCCACCCCTTCTGGACCTCTCTTCTCTAACTTCTGTGTTTCTGGTTCTATCCCTAGATGTCCTTCTTCTAGCTGTGGTCTTAGTATGAAGGCCAATCCTCCTTGAATATATGTATACATCCAGCTCCTCTATATATGGACGCTCCTCATCCTCTTCCTCAATTCTGGGCTCCTATCAGACCTCTGATCTTAACCTTCTAGCCCTCGGATGTCTTCCCTCTTCATCACCTTCTTCTTTTTCCTGATTCCCTCCATTTTTACTACATTGGTCATAATTTTCTGCCTCTTTGCCAGGCCTTATTATTCCTCTTCTGCCCTTGGCCTCAAAGTTCTCTCCTACTCCTACTTGTTATGGGTTTTCTTGTGCCAGAGCATGGCCTCTAGCCAAGGTTTGCATTCCCACTACAAGTTGAGCTACGGTTGCCTGCAATGTTTCCATCATCAGTTTGATACTATCTTGTCTTCCTCTACTAGTTCCAGGTACTTGTAACCTGGCATTTGGCTCTTCGGCTAAACTAGGCTCATTGACCTCTGCCTGCCCCTCAGGCACATCTATACGCATACCATCTCTAGGATGGGCTACAATGTCCTCTACCTGTACCAGAGATTTTTTTTCCCTGCCTCTTGTTCTCATCCTACACTTTAAGATGCAACTATTCACATATGCTCAAAAAGTACAAGTTTTATATAATCCTATGTGGGAAGAAGTCTAGGCTAAGCACTCTACTAATTCAGAAGCATAAACCTTAAGCTCTGATACCCAACAAATCCTGTCACACCCTGCACAGGCCCTAGCCTATGCACTCTTAATGCCACTCACCACGCTACCCAGAATGCTATTAAGGCACTTGTATTCTTAAGTGTTATGAGTGAATAATTAACTTCGGCCAACTTTCTTTTAGATAGTTTTAAGTCTTATTTTCTTAAGCTGAGAGCCTGGGAAGTGCCCTAGGAGGCTTAGGAGAAGTCTTGTGTACTTTACTTGTAGGTTAAGGCAAGGCCCAACCACTAGCTTGCAACACAAGGCAAGGCTGTATTCAGAGACTTGCAATACAAGCAAGGCATACACTTAATTCTTTGAGTGTCTAGGATGTGTGCTCATCAAGTGTGCTACTTTAATGCATGGCAACCAAGAAGCCCCCATCTCATCAAGTTTGGAAAACTCAAGTTTTCATGAACAACTTTCGGCCAAGTAAACAACTCATGGGGTTCATCACATAAAACATGTCTATAATCATATAAACATAGCCTAACTTGGCATTCAAGCATCCAACATATGTATAACCAAAACCAACTTCGACCGAGGCTACAAATGCACAAAAAATAGCCACATACAAGCATCACCTACTTGGAAACCTACCAAGGATGCTAACAGTCCAAAACTAGCCAAGTTTAAGCATTACAAGATATCCTACCTAAGCCACCCGAGAAGCACCTTATGGTGTAGTACAGAAGCACACACTGAAGTACAAGCCCGATGACAATATTCATGGTCATGAAATGGAACACAACTATTAAAGCCATAGTCCACACCTCCATCATGCTCCTACACGTGTGCCACAGCCTACTCAAGCCTACAAAACTTAGTTCATAAGTTTCGGCCATAAACGATAAGACTTGTATATGGATTTAATCAAGCCAAGTTTCGGTTTGGCACGTAGCTTTAACAAAATGTACTAAGTTAGTACACAAGCAAGCAAATCAAGCACACTTCTCAAGCTCAATTCCCTTTCCTAAAAATTGAAACAATATGGGCATGAGCTTGCACTCAGTAAGGTTCATTACGACTCATGAATGAGTCTATTTAGTTAAGTCCGTGACTTATCCTCCCAAATGCTTATTTAACCTGTAAGAAAGACATGAAAACACCAAAAATACAATATATGCATATAACCATGATAACACTACTTATAATTGGTCAGCAAGCACAAACAAATCAAACAATGCACACAACACACCCACAAACCACATTGTTCTCTCCCCTAAAGCCACTAGCAAATGTCCATGTGCAATCTTGCACTCTAACCTTCACCACTTCGTTCACCAATCCACTAGAGCTGTGAACTCACTGGCAAGTTGGTCTAACTTACGTAGAACTCTAACACTTTCCAATAACTTGACTAGCTAGCCAGACCATAATGAACCCAAAAATTCAACCATATGCCCATCTAGTGAACTAAGATTGCATAGCATATTTGACTATCACTTCACTGCCATTAACTACTTGAACATGGAATTATACCAACAAATCAAGGAGAACATGAACCTTACCCAATTTCCAAAGCTTGAGCTTTCGGTTTGTACTTGAATGCCCAAGACCGAGCTTGAAACTTCAAGTTTAAGGTCGCCTAGTGCTCACAACACTAAATCCAAGCTTGATTTTCCTTCCAAGAGTCAATCTTTCACGGATTTGGCATAAACTCGTCAAGACTCAGCCTTCCTTTTGCCAAGAACAACTGTGATGGCCGAAGTGCCATGGTCTTGGCCACTAACTTCGGAGGAGGGGCCAAACGCCTGACATATCCGACCTCGGAAGACCCATCGCACCAACCTCGGAAAGTTACTGTATCGCCTCCCCATTAGAGGATGAATGAACCAACTTCGGAAGAGTGAGAACACCCCGAAGAAACGGTGTCACCCCGGGGAGAGGTCTTTGCTCGTCCACCTAAAAGGTAACGTCGGCCAGAGAGACCTCGGAGGGGTAATGGGTGATACGAAGGAGTCTCTCACATATTTTCCCGTACGTCCTAGACGTTGACCTCAAGCATTCTGACAGGCCACTGTAGTCCGTGGTCTGGCACACTGAAACACGATTCTCGACAAACCATTGCCCGAGAAAGCCTACACACGGCTAACCACTTTCCTGTTTAAGAGGTACGGATCCTATCCATCCATACACGTGTCACGATCAGGAGGGTTCATTTTCTCTTATTTACAGCAGGAAAAACTCTGAGCAAGGGGGCTGGACAGGAGCTTTGGAGAACACTCCAGGGTCCTAGTTTTCTCCTCTCTTCCCCTCTAGGCATGCCAGAAAAACGCCTCCGGCGTGATGCTTCCCCTTACGTGCATGCCAGAGAAATACTCCCAGCCAGTCTATTTTATGCCTATTCTTTGCTATTTAGAGGCACTGACTTGGGCGTCGGAGGCTCGTCCCCGGAAAACCGCTCCGGGGACCTCCTAACCCCTGTTTTCTGTATATTTCAGGCCGAACCGCTTGAAGATGTCAACTTTTTTAGGCTCCTTCCTACACTGGAAATCCTTCATGGCCCCCGCTCTCCATCGTAGGACGGCCACCTATGACATTCCTCAGGAGGTCCCTGTCACCCCCGTCGTGGAGCCACGGCGGGATCGTAAATGATGGCTAACGCCATGCCATCAAACTGGAACTTGCAAGAGCCAAGTCTACCCGAAACTAAATGTTTCGGTTGTAAGTGGAAGCATGCAAATTTCGGCTAAGTGCCACTTGTCCCATTAATTGGCCTTAATGTGCCATTTTACCATGCATTAGTTTGCATGGTGCAATTGGCTCATTAATGCCTCTTAGTTTCATAATTACCACTCGGTTAAGAGTACAATATGGCCCTTAAGTTTAGTTTCTCATCATAAGCCCCATAGCCATTTCTCTTTTGCAATTAGAACCTGAATGTTCTCGGTTTTACACATACGTCATTATTCAAATTTCAATCAAGTCCTTCTTGTTTATATTGCATTTTCTTTTCATTCTTGGCCTGGGCCAGGTACTGAGCGATGGTCCTGACAACTTGTAATGCTTAAAGGTGGCTAGTTTTGGACTTGTAGCATCCATCGTAGGTTGCCAAGTAGTTTATGCTTCTATATGGCTCTTTTGTGTACATTTGTAGCCTCGGTTGAACTTGTTTTTGGTTGTACATATTTTGGATACTTGAATGCCAAGTTAGGCTATGTTTGTATGATTATAGACATGTTTTATGTGATGAACCCTATGAGTTTTTTACTTGGCCAAAAGTTGTTCATGAAAATTTGAGTTTTTGAAACTTGATGAGATGTGGGCTTCTTGGTTGCCACACATTGAAGTAAAATACTTGATGAGCACACATTCTAGACACTTAAAGAATTAAGTGTATGCCTTGCTTGTATTGTAAGTTTTTAAATACAGCCTTGCCTTGTGTTGCAAGTTAGTGGTTGGGCCTTGCCTTAAGCTGCAAGTAAAGTACACTGGACATCTCATAAGCCTCCTGGGGCACCTCCTAGGCTTTCAGCTTAAGAAAATAAGACATAAAATTATCCAAAAGAAAGTTGGCCGAAGTTAATGGTTCACCATAACACTTAAAAATACAACTGGTTTAATAACTTTCTGGGTAGAATGGTGAATGGCGCTGAGAGTGCACAAGTTGGGGCCAGTGTTGGGTGTGGTAACTTTGATAATCTGCCTGAGTGGTCTACCTTTCTCATGACATCTCAAAGAGGCAGGTTACTAAAGACAATGATAGGGTGTCTTTGGAAGTAAGGCCGCAGCCTCCTGCTTGCCAGCACTAGAGCGTAGATGGCCTTTTGCAGGAGAGGGTACTTAACTTTGGAACCATGCAAGGACTTGCTTACATAGTGTACTAGCCATTGTTTTCCTCCCTCTTCCCTTACTAGGATGAAACTTACGGCCTTTTCGGTAACGGCGAGGTAGAGGATGAGAGGTTCTCCTCCCAGTGGCTGCCGAAGTGTCGGCAGGGGGGCTAGGTAGCTTTTGTGCTTGTCCCATGCCTTTTGGAAGTCTTCATTCCAAGGATATTCCTTCGAGCTGAGGTCACATTCATTCTTTGCTACTTGAGTGAGGACTTTCAAGAATGGTCGGCACCGGTCCATGTACCTGGTGATCAATCTGCTAAGGGCCGTGATTCTCCCAGTAAGCCTTTGGACATCCTTGGTCATCATGGGAGTATGGAATCCTAGTAGGGTCTTAACCTTTTCTAGGTTGGCATCCATACCTCTCTCGGAACCATAAACCCGAGGAATTTGCAAGCTGTTACCCCGAACACATATTTCTCAAGGTTAAGATAGATCCTGAATTTTCAAACTTGGTTGAATGTTTCTCCCAAGTCTTGATATGACTGCCAAGCTGTTTGCTCTTGACTGTTATGTCATATACATATACTTCTACATTTTCCCAATTTGGAAGCTGAATACCTTGTTCATCAACCTTTGGTACGTTGTTGCCGTGTTTTTAAGAACGAAGGGCATTCTCACGTAAAAGTAGGTACCGACCTCAGTTATGAAGGCAGTTTTTTCCTCATCTTTGAAAGTCATCCAAATTTGGTGATACTCGTTGAAGGCGTTGAGGAAGCTAAGTAGAGCATATTTGGTAGTGGAGTCTACCAGTTGGTCTATTGGTGGCAGAGGGTAGGAGTCCTTCGAGCAAGCGTCATTTATGTTTTAGAAGTCGATATGCATTTGAAGTTTATTGCTCCCTTCCTTGGTGGCTGCAATGACATTGCTAAGCTACTCGGGGTACTTCACTTCCCTTATTATGCCCGCCTCCGTTAACCATTGGACTTCAATTTTAACAAAGTTGTTCTTATGCGCCAAGAGGCTACATTTTTTCTGCCGAACAGGCTTCACCTTTGGATGCGCTTTAAGGCAATGTTGGATTATACCTAAATCAACCGCAGGCATATCACTCAGAGAGTAAGCAAATAGATCGTTGTTCATTAATAGAAAGGATACAAGCTTTTCCTTGTCACCGTCGGTCAATTTTTTCCCAACTCAGGTACTTCGGCCCAAGATAAGCTCTACATCCTCTGTTTTTATCCTATTAGAGTCACTTTTGTCTCCTCTGATTACCATTTCTCCAGCCATGGTCTTTTGTTCTAAAGTCTGGACGTGAACTTTCGCTGAGCTCTGTCCTGCCTTCATGAAAACTTTCCTTACTTTGCCCTGATCAATGAATATTTCTGCATCCCCCTCCTTTGTGCCGAAGGTGATGAAAAAGTACTTCACGTCTAGACAAACGTGAAGCTTTCCTTGTGTCTGCCTTCCTAGGATGGTGTTGTACGAAGAGGGAATGTCTATGACAATGAACCTCATGATTGTGGAGCCAAAGAGCTCTTTCTTGTCCTACACCAAAGTTTCCCTTAGCATCAAGGGTAGATCGATCCACCCAAGCGTAGGGAGTTCGGATGGACCTACTCCGAAGGTAAAGAAGCTAACAGGTTTGAGATCCCCTTTTGAGATGCCCAAGTTTGGCAACAAGTGGGAGAATAGAACGTCGGCATTGAAGCCGTCATCGATGAGCACTCTTTTGACATCCCAACTCCCTATCCTTGCCATGATAAGGAGACGGCCATCATGAGGGAAGTTCATGATGGACCCATCTTCCTAAACAAGCTTGTTCGCTGGGTTTTTGAACTCAATCATCGATATTTCCCAGACTTTACATTTCCTCTCGGCCAAGGGTATCCCAGTGGTGATTGTTTGGATCACTCTGGCTGGAGGCGGTGGATGCTTTATGGGACTTCAATTCCAACGTTGGTCAGAATCGTAGTCCTCATCTTCTCCTTTGCTTTCCTTTTCCGTCATTCCTTTCGGGGATGGCATCCGCAGGTAACACCTAAGTTGCCCCTGGTTGATTAAAGATTCAATATACTTTCTCAATTGGAAGTAATCCTCAGTATCGTGCCTGTGGTCCCGTTGGAACTGATAGAATTTCTTTATGTTTTTTTTTTTTAGGTCAGGGCCTTCAGACGCTGGATAGTAGTTCCTTGACTTTCCATAGCCATGAGTATGTTCACCCTTGTAGTGTTCAAGGGAGTGAAAGACATCAGTTTCTTCCCCATTGGTTTTTGAGGTTTGCCTTTGCCCTCGGTTGGGTACCGAGGTTGGTGACTTTGACCATCGGAGTGATTGTGATCAAACTTCGGCCTTCCCATCCTCAATTCCTTGACTATCACGTGTTGTTTTGCCCTTTGGTAGAATTCTTTGAAGGTGCTTAGGGGATCCTTGGAAAACTCATAGAAGAGTTGTGAATCTCTCCGAAGTCCCCTGATCATGTCGAGGATACGAATTTTGAGGTGAAAATCAGGAACACTCAAGCCTTCTCGATTGAACCTCTCGACATAGTCTCAAATGGTCTCCCCATTCTTTTGGGCTATGTCAAACATTTGGATGGGCATCTTCGCCATCGGTCTACTTCCGATTCCGATGAACTGTTAGGTAAATATGGCAGATAACTCCTAGAAGCCCATTATGGTTTCGGGAGCCAAGGAGTTATACCATGTAGTTGCCAGCCCTGCAAGGGTGACTTTGAAGCATTTGTAGAGGGTGGCATCGTTAGTGCCATGCAACACCACGCTGCGCCTATACTTCGTGAGGTGAGCTTGGGGATCACTGTGCGCATCATACATTTCCAAGCATGGTACTCAGAAGTCACTTGGAATAGGTGCCTCTACTACTACACGTATGAAGGGTGACTCTTCTTCGGTGAAGGTCTCCGACAACCTTGACCAAACAGGCTTTCGGGAGATTTACCTTTCTACCTTTCCCAAACTCTCTAGGATCTTCTCCATGAGGGTGGTAGTATTGTCTTCTGCTCGTTGCTTGCTGGTTGCCAGCAACGGAGAGCATAGTCTCCCTTTCATAGAGTAACTCCATCGGCAGGGGGATTGGGACTTCCCATCCAGGGATGGACTTCGCCGACAGGAAGTTTTGGGCCCTTTTAACACCGCTTCTCCAGCACGACATCCTCTGGGGGGCATGTTCTTCATTGAGAACTCATCATGGAAATCCCCACTCCCTGAACTATGGTGTGGTTACTTAGGACTTTTCTCCCTGTAGGTAGTTGGGGAAGAGGACCTTACCAATTGTGGTGGCTGAGACCACCTTCGGTCAAGCTGTTGGGTCATCTCAACCATAATAGAGCGTTGAAAGTTTTGTAGAAAGCTCATCATGACCATCAGAGGACTCTCATCCTCAAGCAATGAAGTCTCTACTGCAAGTTGTTCAGTTGCCGTTTGAGCTTCCGGCGTAGACAGGGACTTCGGGAGCCCCTTGTCCTTAGAATGTCGGGTCTCAATGACTGTGACTTAAGAATTAGTTCCCACAGATGGTGCCAAATGATGCTCGATAGCATCATCATCGAAAGACATGTTGGCATGCAGGGGGAACTTCCTATATGAAGGTGCCTAAAACACTCAGAAGAACAAGGGTTAGGGGCTCCCCGGAATGTGTTTCCGAAGGAGGTGCCTCCGACACCCAAGTCAGTATTTGTGAGAGTAGTAGTAGAAAGGAACAGAGAGTGGGAAAATAGTGAGAGTTCTATGTCTTCTACTTACCAAGGTCCTTCCTAAGTATTTATAGGACGATGGAGGGAAGAGGTTGTTTGACACAGCCTGTTCAGGTCGTGACACATGTTCGGTCAGATTCGATCTGTACCATCAAAGATAGGTATCTCTAGCTAGTCGTATGGCATTCCGACCAGAGGGCAGGGGCATGTGCGAGGTCTCTCTATCAAAGGTTCCTTAACCACTTTTTTCGTATCTCCGTGAGACCCCTTCGGGGTATGATACCCCTTTGGGTAAAGATTTTCCCCGAGGGCTATTAGGAAAGGCCCTTCGGCAGTGTATGTTAACTTTGGGAAATGCTCTCCTCTACTGAGGATGGTGGATCAACTTTCCCGAGCTTGGTAGGTTCATAGATTCGAGGGTAGTGAAAGACGCCTTTACCCGAAGTTAGTCATGTTACCTTGCCAAGGGTGGTGTATGAGTGTTTACCGAGGTCGGGGCTAGGCTTTCACTGAAGGTGGTTTCTGGCTATCTAACCAGGAGATCTTGGGGGCCATTACCCTTCAACTATCAGGCAGTGTTCTCTCCGGGGATAGTGAGAGCACTCATTTTCCAAAGTTGGTCACATGTACTTCACCAAGGGGAGTGCTCAGCAAGCCACTTGGGAGTTCTTTAGGGTAATAGCCCTTTGGCTATCAATAGGTCTGCTAATGTCAGAAGGCGTGCCCTTTTTTCTCGCATCGGGTGACACATGTCACTAGGTGAATGGTGAACGGTGAACGGTCACGTTTGTTACATCGGTTATGCCCCTTTGCCAATAAAGGGTCATTATGGCGATGGTTTGCCTACCTCCTTCGGTCTATATAAACCCTTTCTCACTTAGAGTTTTCCACACTCTTCAACTCTCAATCCTTTTGCTCTTTAATTTCCTCGTCCTTCATCTCTCTTTGGTGGTGGTGCTAGCGGCGGAGCAATATCCAACGAGTTTGTGGTGATCTCCGGAGTTCCTGCTTTCGGTCTAAACTAGGTGGATTTCTTTCCAAAGTATTTTTTTTTGTCTCAATTCTTTCTTCTTCATCTTTCCGAGGTTAGGGTCTTTTGTTTTTGAACATGTCTTCTTCCTAGGTTGAAGTTCGTCCTATTCCTGAGAGTTGGCTCCCTCTTAACTCTCATTTGAGTTGTGCCACTTCAGAGAAAGTGAAGAAGTGGTCGGCTAAATTTTTTCTCCTTTCCTATGCTGTCACCAGGCTCTCCAGTCCTGGTACGCCTAGCTTTGCTCCTCATTGAAATGAGGTTACCGTCTTTAGGGCTCAGCTGAAGGCATGACTTCGGTATCACCCTCCAAACTCATTGAAGAGTTGTGAATCTCTCCTAAGTCCCCTAATCATAGTGAGGATATGGATTTTGGGGCAGAAGTCGAGCACACTCAGGGCTTCTCGGTTGAACCTCTCGACATAGTCCCGAATGGTCTCCCCATTCTTTTGGGCTATGTCAAACATTTGGATGGGGATCTTTGCTGTTGGTTTATTTCTGATGAATTGATGGGTGAATTTCGTGGATAACTCCTGGAAGCCCATTATGGTTCCAGGACCTAGGGAGTTATACCACACAGGTGCCAGCCCTGAAAGGGTGACTTCAAAGCACTTGCAGAGGGTCGCGTCATCAGCGCCGTGCAACACCGTGCTGTGCCTATATTTTGTTAGGTGAGCTTAGGGCTCACTGTGCCCATCATAAGTTTCTAAACGCGGTACCTGGAAGTCACTTGGCATAGGTGCCTCTACTACTGCACTGATGAAGGGTGACAATTCTCTAGTGAGGGTCTCCGGCAGCCTTGACCAAACGGCCTTTCGAGAGACCTACTTTTCCACCTTTTTGAACCTCTCTCAGATCTTTTCCATGAGGGTGGTAGTACTATCTTCTCCTCATTTCCTGGTGGTCACCGGTAATGGAGAGCAACCTCTTTTTTTTGGAAAGTAACTTTGTCAGCGAAGGGATTGAGACTTCCCGTACGGGGATAGACTCCGCCTGTGGGAAGTCATGGGCTCCTTTGACACCATTTCTCCAGCGTGACGTCTTTTGGAGCGTACGTTCTCTATTCATGACTCATCATGAGAACCTCCGCTTTCGGAGGTCCGATAGGTAACCTTGTGCTTCTCTCTTGTTGGGTGCTAGAAGAAAGTGCCCTTCACCCAGTAGGTCGTTGTGACCACCTTTGGTTGAGCTGTTGAGTCATTTCAGCCACAATTGAGCACTAAAAATCTGACAAAAAGATCATCGTGACCATTAGAGGATGTTCGTCCTTAGGCAAAGAAGTTTCAACTATAGGTTGTTCAGTCACTGTTTGAGCTTTCGGTGCAGACTAGGACTTTAGAAGTCCTTTGTCCTTAGAACGTCGGGTCTCAACAACAGTGACTTGAGAATTAGTTCCCACAGGCGGTGCCAAATGACGCTCGGCAGTATCATCATTGTATAACATGCTGGCCTGAAGGAGAGACTTCCAGTGTGAAGTTGTCTGAAACACTTAGAAGAATAAGGGTAAGGAGCTCCCTGGAGTGTTTTTCCGGGAGAGGATCCTCCAATGCCCAAGTCAGTATTTAGGGGTGAAAGTAAAGAGCAAAGAACAAAGAGTAAAGAGTTTATCAAGTGTTCTTATCAAGGTCCCTCCCAAGTATTTCTAGAAGGGTGGAAGGAGGAGGCCGTTTAACACAGCTGGTCCAGATCATGACATGTGTCTGGTCAGATCTGATCTGTACCGTCAGACGTAGTCATCTCTAGCTAGCCATAGGCGGTTCTGGCCAGAGGGCAGGTGATGCAGTCCATTGGTGCGGAGCCAGCATCTCCACTCTGTGCAGTGGTGTAGGTAGCAGGAGGTCCTAGAGGTGAGGGTTAGTGCTGAAGGAAGGCGTCCGGGGTGGATCACCTTAAGTGATGGCCGGCAGCCTCTTGGTCCCATGAGCAGGGTAATGACGGAAGGTACCTCCGATGTGGGAGAGAGCCCGGAACGGTGATTCTTCAGGGAGACCTGGCTGAAACACTTAGAAAACAGGGGTTAGGAGGCCCCCGGGGTAGTTTTCCAGGGGGAACCTCTGACACCCAAGTCAGTGCTTTGAGAAAGAAAGATACTCAGTAATAAGCACAAGGGACTCTTGCCTAGCGTGTCTTTCTGAGGGCCGAAGGGAGAGTATTCAGGCGGAGGGAGCAGAGCGTCCTCAGTTTTTCGGCCTCTCTCTCTTTCCTCTCGCCAGAAGGCCCCCCTTCCTGTGATGATTTCCCTTGTATAAAATGAAGAGGGTGACCCTTTTAGATGATGACATGTGTACAACACGTGTATGGTTGGATGGTGTTCGTACTTCTAGGCGTGGGGCCCCTTAGCCACTTGCAGGCTCCTCGGGCTGTGAGTTGTAGCCCTTCGTGACAGGACATTAGACTGGGATGGCATGTCAAAGCGTATCTGAAGCTGGCGTGTCGGAGACGTATGTGAGCGGAGTGTCAGAGACTCCTTGATAGCTCTTGCCATACAACCGAGGTCCCTTTGGTTAATGTCTCACTTCGGGGTGAGGAGCCTTTTTTCGGAGTTAGGCTGGAACTTCGGCGTCTCCGGCTTCGGGGGCTTTTCTCCCTCGGAGGGTGATTGGTCCTTCTCCCCCGAAGTTGGTTCGGTCGCCTTCCTAAAAGAGGCGCTGCGTTGGCTCCCGAAGTTAGAATTGGCGAGCTACCGAGGTCGTGTGCCTCAGGTGTCTGGCTCTCTCTTTTCCGTGGTCGGTGGGTAAACAGGGCGATAGCACTTCGGCTATCACATGCCCCCCTTGGAAAGTCGAAGTGAAGACTTCGGCAAGTAGCTTTTCCGGCGTCTATCTATCGCTCAATTGGCAGTTTTTGATAGGACGACCTTGTGGACTCCCGGAGGCCCACGTAGTAGTATGTCCATTTTCGGTCGAACAGGGCGGCACGGAGCCTTTGAACCCTGGACCTTATGGATTTACACTCGGAGTATGACGTCGGCCGGCAAGGCACTTCGCCACCTAGGTGATAAGCCTTGTTCGGACAGGTGTCGTCTGCCCGCCCTTCAGTGTTCTCGAGATTCCCAACTTGTTTACTTTTCACGCCATAGGTTAGTGGATCGACGCGTCTTGAAACTAGGCATGTCAGTCTTGAGCAATGGGCCCTGGTTTTTCGGATGTCAGAAAACGTGTCCTAGTTTCTCGCCACGGGTGACATGTGGCAGTCATCTACTGGGATGGGCACGGCTTTTCATGCGCAAAGGGTAATCATGGCGACGCTTCGCCTTCGCACAGCATTTATGACGCCCTTTTGGCTGCCCTTCCTCGATCTATATAAGCCTTCCTCTTGTCATACTCTTTACTTGTGTTTCTTTGCTCTCACTTCGCTCTCATTTTTTCTTCCTTTTTTGCGGTGGTCTTAGCGGCGGAGCAATTTCTGGCAACCTTTCACGACGGCGTCCTCAAACCCCGACTTCGGCAAGACTTTTGGTGGGTTCTGACTTCTAGAGTTCCTTCGGTGTTTGCTTTTCTTTTCACTTTCTGAAGTCATTTTTCCTCTTTCTGAAATCATTTTTCCCTTTTTTCCGAAGTCATTTTTCGGTCAACCGTGCATATTCCCGAGAGCTGGCAACCCCTTTTGTCTCACCCTTGTTGCACCACTCCTGAAAAATTAGAAAAGTGGAAGACCAAATTTTTCCTTCCCTCGTATGCTATCACAAGGTTACCTCGCCTTGGCCAGTTTAGCTTTATGAATCGGGGTGACGAGGTTACCCTTTTTTCGAGCCCAACTGAAGGCAGGATTTCGGTTTCCTCCTGCGAAGATGATTT
Organism: Aquilaria sinensis; assembly: GCA_005392925.1. Lineage (NCBI taxonomy): Eukaryota > Viridiplantae > Streptophyta > Magnoliopsida > Malvales > Thymelaeaceae > Aquilaria > Aquilaria sinensis. Next base: position 78,617 of record SMDT01000927.1, on the reverse strand, counting down.
GTGACTTTTTCCAGTTTCATGGCATAGCCGTGAATCAGCTTCCTCCCAACTCATTTTGCTATTTTAACGCCTTTCTCTGCATGTGCAGGATCTTCGGGGTAGAACCCCATTTCATCCTGTTCATGTAGTATTATAGGCTCTATCCGGTTCCGAAGGGTGGCTTTTATTTCATGCTGCCTCGGGGATCTGGGAGGAAGAAATTTATGTTCACCTTTGCTACCAAGGATAGCTGGCAAGGGTGGAAAAGGAAGTTCTTCTTGCTGAAAGTGGCGGAGGCCTAGTCGCACGTCCCGACTAAGTGGGCTCGGGGAAAGCTACAGGCGGATGTCATGGATCCCAGGAAGCTGCTAACTCCCGAGTTGGCGGCGAGGTTTAGGGACTTTGACAGACGAATCCGTGCTGTCGCCGACTGGGATGCCGAGGTCCCTTCACGCTCTACCTACCCTTTCCTGATCATGTGGAAACTCATGACCGAGGATGTCGTTCGGGAGCTGGGGGTGGTTACAGAGCATAAGACGGATCTCGGCATGCCAGCTCCTGCTACCAAGGGGAAGAACTCTTGGCTGGTGAAGCTCCTTTGGAGCGAGCTCACTTACGAAGCCTTTTCTGAAAGTAAGTATCTTTCAAAGTTTTTCCAGCATAAGTGCTTCTGGACTTACACTGATTTCTTCCCTCTTTTTCAGAGATGGGCGAGGAGTCTGCCGCCTACTACAGGTCTCTTTTCCTTGGTCAGGCCGAGAAGTGAGAACAAAAGAAGAGGCGCAAGGCTTCTGGGAGCGGATCATCTTCGGTCAAGAAGGCCAAGAAGGACACCCCTCTTCCCCCTCCAGAGGACGTTTCAGAAGTCGGCGATGTTATTGCTACTTCCACCAAGGTTGGTGATGTCATTGCAACTTCTACAGAGGTTGCAACTTTGTCGAAGGCTGAAATTGCCGGGCGGGTTCTTGCCGAGGTGGCCGTTCCTGCCCTTCTGAGCCCCGCCACGTTGGCGGATTTGTTAGGCTCTTTGGAGGATCCTCCCACTGAAGATTTGGAAAAACGCCGAAGGGCTAAGGGCAAACATGTTCCTGCCGATGTGCAGGAGGTCAGTGACTCTGATGACGACTGTGCCGAGGTCGCGCCAGGTTTGTCTCTTTTTCCCTGCAATCAACTTACATTTTTTATAATCAAGGAATTTTTACCTGATAAGATGCATGTTTCTTTTTACAAAGGATCCGGCGCCCCTGGCTTGGAAGATTGAGCATGCCCAAAGGAGGGATCATCGGGATTCTCATGTCCCAAAGGACAAAGTACCAACAGAGCCGTTCTGGTCTTTCACGGAGGACATGAATCTGTTCTCCGAGGATTGTCAGGAATTGGCTCCCCAAATGGCGAGGGGCGTGCTTACTCAGGCATCCTTCAAGGCAATCGCCGAGGAGTGTGCCTCCGAGGATGCCCTTGCTGCAAAATTTTCCCAGCATGCTGCTCAGGTAACTCTTCAGGCTCTTCACTTTTCCTTCCCACTTTTTGCCTAAGTGTTTTTGGCTTTCCCTGTGCAAATTTCGCTAAGTACCTTCTCTTTTTTGCAGCTTCTGGGGTATAGTGGGTACCTCTGAGCTTGGGCAGCAAAGCAGTCTTCAGTCTGAGCTTGGGCTAAAGACAAATTGGAGAAGGCCAAAGTCTTTTGTGCCAACTCGGTGCCGACGAACACCAAGTTAAGCCAAATATGCAAGGAGAAGATTGCCAGTCTTTGGGAGGAATTCTTGAAAGGCCAAGATGAGCTCCTGAAGGATTTTTCTAAGAAGATGTCCAACCTTGGAGGCAAACTGGTCATCCTGACTTCAGCCAATGAGACCCTTCAAAAGGAAAGAGAAGGGGCGTCTGCCTTCTTGGAAAAGGCAATGGCTGAAAATGCTGAACTCCAGGTCAAGGTCGACTTGCTGAATGAGGGTTCGAAGAAGAAGAAGAAAACCAAGGAGCTAGAGAAGGAGATTTCTAACCTTCAGCCGGAGGTTTCGGATCTTCAACATGAGGTAGATGAGTTGGACATTGAAAGAGACAAAGCCGTCCAGACGTCCAAGGTTGCTTTTCAGGACGGCTTCTGCCTAGTTCGTCATCAATTTCTGAAGAAGTATTCGGACCTCAATCCTTCCTTTCTGGCTGCCCTGGATATTCTCGGGGGACCTCGGTGGATGTGGTCAAGAGTCGAGTTCCTCAACTTGCCATTTCCTCCTCCTGCATCAAAGGCGGCGGCGAAAGACTCAGGAGCCGGAGCTTCCCATAATGCCAGGGTTCCTTAGATGTTCTTGGGCCTTTGCCTTCTTCTTTTTCTTTGTCCTCTTTTTCTTGTAATCTTCTCCTTGCATCAAGACCTTCTTCAATGAATTTTCCTTCATTAATTTGGCTAAGTCTTTTTTAGCAATTTTTGTTTCCCAATTGTGCCAACCACTTTTGGTCAAGAGACTTCAGTGCTTTCTTTGCTCGTTTTGTCGGCCATTCTTCAGGCGGTCTTTCACGGTTGGTGAAGTTCCTTTTCAGGCAAATTTTAGCCTGCCCTTTGTCGGCTGTGTTCGGTAGACTTGCCCTCTTTTGGGCATATAGCCCAACTAACTTCGGAAGGAATACGAGACTTTCAGGAGTCCATACTTCAGCTTTGTTCAGCGAACATTCTCAGACAGGGGAAAACTTTCTGTACTTAGATAAATTTCTGGCTTTCTCCATTTCTTGTCTGAAAAATTCTAAGTGTAGAATTTCTTTAAGGTGCCTGAGTGCCTTGTATTTTTCAGTTTTCCTTCTTCAGTGTTGCCAAGCTTGTATGCTCCTATTCGGACCTTGTTTAGGACCCAAGAAGGCTCTTTCCCGTTTGGCCGAAGTACCCCATACGATGGTTTTTGGGGTTCTAATTCAGCCTTTCAGGGGCGAGGTCTCTTTTTCCTTGTTCCTTTTGGCCTATCATGCAGATTTACACTTATGGCCACCTTTTGCCGAAAAGGCCTCCTTTCGAGCTCGGCAGTTTCTCAGTGTTTGACAACTAGGTCGAGCTTAGTTCTCAACCCGAGGTCACTTCCTCTTTCGTCAAACATCTGTATGCTGGCCGAACTTCTTCAAATGGATAATGGCTTTTTGTACTAGGGATAAGCGAGAAAAGTGTCTCCTCCTCGATCCCTCGAGGAGTTGTCTGATAACTCCTTGGTACAGTAGGAAGTTCTCTTGGCCATTTTCCCTTTGCATTTCTCACAGTCCCTCTTTTATAGTTATTTTGGCAACTCTGCTTATCTGTTGCTCAGGGGCTGAGCTAGTGGGCCGATGTGCCTTTTTATTTTGAGGTCGGTGATGAATTCTTGAAATCCCTTGTTCATAGACTAGAAATCATTACTGGCCAGTGTCACTGTCGGTACGCCAAATCAGCATATTATGTCTTCCAGATGAACTTTTTGTGCACCTTTTGCCGACATGGTTGCTAGGAGTTCTGCCTTACCCCACTCAGTGAAGTAGTCCTCTGCTATCACGCAGAACTTCACATCTCCGAGTGCTGTTTGGAGTGGCTCGGTGCAATCTTTCCAAGGTTATCCACTCCAAAGGCAGTCTTCGGGTGCTGGCGTGTCTCTGGCCGTTTTCACACCTCTTGGATGAATTGTCCTACACCCGTTTTACATATATATATATATATATATATATATATATATATATATATATATATATATATTTCTGTAACAGAGTTGTGTACCTCTGCCTGCATAGTTTTTCCCTAGTCAGGAAATATCGTCCGGAACGTCTTCGCACTTTCTGCCTCTTCATGAGGATTTTTGGAACTCTTTGGTTGCGAGATTCCTCTTTGTAGGATTAAGGATGGCCATGAGAGAAAATCCAGGAAGAGGCATAGAGATCATAGGGAGCATCACCATACAGAGGACTCTCGCAGATCTAGGAGACATAGATTAGAGGATCTAGAGGGCCTAGATGAGATCAGACTGTTGGAGAGGTTTCAAGGCCTAAGACCACAACAATTTGATGGAAGAGCTGGGCTAGAGAAAGCTAAGGAGTGGTTAATCTTCATTGAAAAAATGTTTGAGAGGATGCCACTCAGCTCCACCAAGAGAGAGTCACTAGCTACCTACAATCTGGTAGGTAGTGCATAGATTTGGTGGAGGAGCACCAGAGATAGGTATGCTTTTCGGAATGGGAGAAGGCTAGGAAGAGATATTGAGATGAGCTGGCTAGAGTTCACACAGCTATTACAGGAATAGTACATCAGTGATGCTATCAAGGATATGAAGCAAGCTGAATTTGATGCTCTAAGGCAGGACAACCTCAGTGTCCTAGAGTATGAGCACAAATTCAATCAGTTGGTGAGGTATGCTCCTCAATATAATGGACTGGTGGAATTGAAGGCCAAAAGATTTGTCAGAGGCCTAAAGTCAGACTTTAGAAAGGCTGTTAGACCTTTTGGACCAGTTACATACTATGAAGCAGTGTAGAAAGCTCTATTAGTAGAGCAAGAGGAGTATGAGACTAAGTATTTTCCCAGTGGACCAGGGGAAAGTAGTCAGGCAGGAGGCAAGCAGAAGAAGCCGCCACATGGCAAGGAAATTGCCAAGAATTCCCTTTTTGGTGGTGAGGGCAAGGTTAAGAGGAAGTTCCCTGGCCTAAGGTGCCCTAAGTGTAAGAGGTTTCATGGAAAGAAACCTTGCTACTTTGATAACCAAGCGTGTCTAAGATGTGGATCCATGCATCATTGGATCAAAGACTACCCATAGGCTCAATGGAGGCCAAAGACATCAGAGCAGAGAGGAGCACTAAGAGGTGACATTTACCTTAATGGTATGTCTGTTAGTGTTCTATTTGATACTAGTGCATCTGTATCTATAATGTTTAGGAAATTTTTTGAAGCCATGAAATTGCCTACTGAAATCATGCCTGGGATATTCTAAGTGAAAACAGCAGGTAGTCAATGTCTTTTCACTAATGACCTAGCTAAGGATTGTGAGCTAGTAGTAGGAAAAACTAAGGCTATGACTAATCTGCTAGTGTTGGATATTCCTAAGTATGATTTAGTGCTAGGTATAAATTGGCTTGCTATGCATAACATAAGAATTGATTATGCTAAGATGGAAATCACATTGCCTGATGGTGAAGTGTACATTAGTGAATTATGAGGAATTAGTGTATGAAATGCATGGCATGGAGCTAGAGGTACTATATGAGATACCTGTGATTTCTGAGCATGATCACTGTTATGCATTGAATCAATTGCACTGTGAAGAAGAAGTAGATAGAATACCTGTATTGAGAGACTTTCGACAAGTCTTTCCTAAAGACTTACCAGGTATTCCTCCACTAAGGAAAATTGAGTTTGAGATCAAGCTGCAACCAGAAGCTAGTCCAATATCCATACCTCCTTACAGAATGCCAATCACAGAGATGAATGAGCTCAAGAAACAACTTGATGAACTTCTTGAAAAAGGGTTCATAAGGCCAAGTGTTTCACCATGGGGAGCTCCTGTTCTCTTTGTGAAAAAGAAGGATGGATCTTTGAGACTATGCATTGACTACATAAAGCTTAATGCAGTGACTATCAAGAACAAGTATCCACTCCCTAGGATTGAGGATCTGTTTGATCAACTCAAGGGAACTAAGATCATCTCTAAGATAGATTTCAGATCTGGATACTTCTAGTTGAGAGTAAAAGAAAAGGACATTCCTAAGACTGCATTCAGGACCAGATATGGGCATTATGAGTACACAGTCATGCCATTTGGTTTGACTAATGCCCCAGCTATTTTTATGGACTTGAGGAATAGGGTTTTCAGACCACATTTGGACAAATTTGTGGTTGTGTTCATTAATGACATCCTAGTGTATTCCAAGGATCAAAATGAGCATGAACATCATTTGAAGATTGTCTTAAATACTCTATTGGAACATCTGCTTTATGCCAAGTTATCCAAGTGTGAATTCTAGATAAGGGAAGTGCCTTTCCTAGGACACATCAGAGATGCGAAAGGCCTTAAGGCATACCCTGAAAAGGTCAAGGTAGTGCAAGAGTGGGAAAGACCAAGGAATGTGAAGGAAATCAGAAGTTTCCTAGGATTAGCTGGATACTACAGGAGATTTGTATCAAGCTTTTCCATGATTGCCTCAGTTTTTACTCATTTGACCAAGAAGGGTCAAAGGTTTGAGTGGACTGAGAAATGTGAAAAGATATCAGGAGAGGAAAAGGTTCCTTGTATGAATCCTTTGCCGACAAGCAAGGATTACTGTACTTTAAGGACCGAATCTATGTGCCTAGAAGACCAAGTTAGCTGCAAGATACATAGGTCCTTATGAGATCTTGGACAAAGTTAGCGAGGTGGCGTACAGGTTAGCTCTACTGTGAAGCATGTCAAGTGTTCATAATGTTTTTCACATCAGTATGCTTAAGAAGTGTCTATTGGACACAAAGCATGCTATTGTAGTGGAGGACATACAGTTGGAACCTAACTTGACATATGAAGAGAAACCTATAGCTATCTTAGCCAAGGAGACCAGAAGGTTAAGAAACAAACATATTCCATGGTTAAAGTTCAGTGCTCACACCACTCTGAAAGAGAAGCAACTTGGGAAATTGAAAAAGACCTTATGGAAAGGTATCCTGAAGAATACTCGAAGCTGAAGGCTATTTTGGAGGACCAAAATTTTTATGGGGGGGAGGATTGTTACCACCTCACAAAATGGGAGAATTACAAGTGTGTCATAATGGCTAAAAACCATTATATTGTGTAATTCTCACCATAGTGATTGTAGTGTGGGGAGTAAAAGGTATGATTAACATCTCCTTAAAAGTGTTCCAAGTTGGTAACTTGGTCCCCAAGAAAAGCCTTAAGGATTGCTTGTTTGTCAAGCAACCTATGGACTTTTTTGTAAGGTTTTGGAAATTTGGGTACTCAATTGCAAAACTTTCACAAAAGAGATTTGGAGAGTTATGGGAAGGATATGAATGTTATGAAAGTGCTTTTGGAGGACCAAATTGCTTATGGAAGACAACTAAGGACAAAGAAAACACAAAAAGGCATAAAGGACCTAAGTGTTCTAATGTAGGCCTTAAGATGTGTATGTCTATGACTTAAGTCAAATGGAAGTTTTGTAGGGTTATCCCACATAAGGAATGCTGCTAAAGGAAGATTAGGATTGTCAAATGTGGGCCAAGAGATTAAGACTAAGAAACCATAGTCTTGTAGCAAGGAAAATGACATAAGACAAGGTTAAGACTACTTAAGTGTGTTTAGTGTACTTTTGACTATTTACGTAGTCAAGACCACCTTTGCTACTCTAAATTTCGGCCTCCACCAGCAAAAAGAAAGCCAGCCCTCTCTTCCACACTTCCTCCATAGCCACCATACCTTCAAACTCAAAACTACATGCAATTGAAGTCAAGGAAGCACAATTGGAAGCTATTTGGTGCTATTGCTTGAGTGCACCTAGGATCAAGCTCCAATTTCAGCATACCCATCAAGGTAAGGGTTATCTTGCTCTCATGGGTTGTTTTCTTGTATTTTCAAACATCCATGGAGCAATGGCTAAGCTAGGAAGAGAGCCATGAGCTTGATGAACCAAGCTTATTGAGGGGAGTGCACTTATTGAAGGTTTTGTGACCTAGTGTGAAGTGCACAAAGATGGCAGTCAAGTGAGGGTTTCTAGAGCCCAAAGTTAGTACTAACTACTGTTAAAATCCTCCTAAGACCAAGCATTAGCTTGAGGAGGGCTTCCATAGTGATTTGGTTATGTTTATTATGTGTTTTATGGACTAACCTATGGTATGTTGTTACTGCTGTATTTCATGTGTTTGTTGGTTGTGTTTGGATGCTCCATTTGGCTGCTATATCCTGTATATATGCATTGTGGTTTTTATTTTTTAGTGTATTTGGATGCATGTTTTAATGAGGATCACATTACCTTAAGAAACCAAGTGTTACCCTTACTAAGTTTCTCAATGAAACTTACTCCCCTCAATTCTGTCATTTCAGGTCCAGCTGAAATATCACCTTCAAACTAACATTTGTGGTTTGAGTTTTGATCTGAAATTTCAGGTACATGAAGTTCCAGATGTCTAGTTATGATCTGGAAAGTTTGGTGATTTTAGGATCACATTTGGTATTTTTAATGGTGGTACTTATTGTGTTGTGCAGCAGCTGTCCAGTAGCCTGTTTTTGGAGTCGATTGTGTCTCAGGACCTCCTGTAACCTAGGGTGCGTATTTAGCTGAGTTAGGACCATATTGTAGTGCATGTATGCATGTACATGTAGTGTATTTATGATGAGACAAGTATGTGAACATTTGAGTAATGTTTTGGCTATGTAAGCGATGTGGTGCAAAGCTGCCTAAGTGTGAATGATAGGCTGCTTACTTGTAAATTCTGTTTTGGCCACATAAAGTTGCTAGATGCAAGAGAATTTAATTAATATGTGTATTGGACATGTATGGGATAGCCTTGGAGGGCTTTCCCCTTGTGAATGAAGTGTCTGCATGGTTTCAAAAAAATTGTATGGGCGAAAAGGTCCAAAAGTTGCCAGAATTTCGACCATGTACCTAAAGCTTAATATCTCCCTGTGTAGAATGAATCCTGGTATGAAATTTTGACCACACCTAGATAACATCTAGAGGTTGGACTGGAATTTAGAATTTCTGGATTTGGACTCTTGTAGCCAAAGATATGACGTTGAAAAATTTGCTGATTTACTGTTCATTTGGTCAGGATTTTGTAACCAACTTAAAAAATCCATAACTTGGTCCATAGGTGGGCTATTGATGTAAAACAAAATTCCTTGGTTTTATCTAAGTCTCTACTTCATAATGGAGCAAATAAAACAGGGGGGTATGAGGCTATAATGATACAATTTATTAGTGGAAGTTACAGGTGCAGTAGCTGGCCACTAGAACTTAACAAGATTGCCGAATGTGTGGAAGCCAAAACTAGGACTTGTGCTAGTGTTTTCCTTCTTTTCTACCATGGTGTGCATAAAGTGTGAATATGTGTGTTATGGTTGGACCAATATGCATGTATTTACATAGTGCCCAAGAGGGCCACTTGGGTATGCACACTAAGGGTAGTGTTCTGATGGCCTACAGAACATTACCAATCCTGGGAGTCTAAATCCACAGTTTTGGCACCATAACTGGACTACCCCAGAGTGGGTAACAATTTGCTTGATTTTTCTTGAAGAATTCTTGTGGTTTTAGCAATAGCATTAGTTAAAGCTTTTGGTTCAATTGTGGTGAACTACAAAATTTGAGTGGATTTGGATGATGTTATAGAGCATCATAGATTGGCTTGTGATAGTTGGTTATGTTCTATGCAACAGGGTCTATGAGTGTATGAAATTTTGAGGCTTTCCAAGCATGTTTGATATGTGTAGGAAGTGTCCAAAGTTCATAGCAGCAAAATGCACCAAATTCTACAGAAATGCAGATTGGCGATGCGTCGCCAATTACAGGTCGAGGCCCACAATGCGTCGCCAATCTAGGGAAAAAATTGGCCGAGCATTACCAACTATGCCGACGTATCGCCAACTCAGGAAAAATGTGGTAGAACGTTACCAACTGTGGCAACGTGTTGCCAACAGTTAGCGATGCATCGCCTCAAACAAAAATGGCAGAAATTTCACATTTTGCTAGGATGATTGAGGTGAGACCTAAGGGGGTCCTTAGAGTACCTTTGGGTCTAAGGATTCTAGGGGCACTCCGAGACTTCTAGAAGTCCCACAAGAGGTAAGAGTTTCCTTGAGTTTTGAAAGTTTCATGGTTGGTTTTGCAACAAGAAAGGAAACTAGGTTGCAAATGAACATAACTAAGTACCACTAGCTTAGGTGAAAGGTTTAGAACCCTTGGTTGTTAGGCACCTCCTAAGTGCTTGGCTAAGGCCAAGGAAAACCAAGGAAACAGGCAGGAAGGATGAAAAGGACTATGGGAAGTAGTACAGTGATCTATGTGCAAACCTGGAAACTTTCAGGACTTAACTGCACATAGAAGCTGGACTATGGAAAAACAGACAGAAAATAGATAAAGGGGATCAAATTGTACACTTAGATGAGTGGTACAATTAAAACCATCAACTTTGAGATGGTAATTTCGGCCATGCAAGATTAATTGGTGACTAGTGCAAGACTAGACCAAGTTTAGTGGACAACAATGATTACTAGTCATGTCTTGTCTACCACTAAAGAACTGTTCACTAGTTAACTAGTTAAACTAACTAGTTTTTATGCTAGTTACACGGCCGGTTATACATGGGAATTATGGCACTTTGGTACTTGTGTTTGATGTATGCATGGCATTATAGGCCATGAAGTGACTTAAATGTCAAGTTAGACACAAGTTTTAGTGGCGGCCTTATGGGCATGAGAACTTAAAGGCTACGTTGAACCATGCAAATTATTGAAAGGCAAAAGTTAGCATATTAGCCAACTATTACACATGTGTCATTCGGCCGAAACTAGTCAAGGCCATTTGGTTTCATTTCAGGCTTCATTGTTCTTCACAAGGCCGAGAGTGTTCTTGAGCTTTCTCTCTCATTTTGGTCTTGAATTCAAGAAATCTTGAGGGCACTTGAAGGATTCAAGCTTGGAAGACTTGTTTCGGCTTTAGATTACTTGGAATCAAGCTTTGTTCTTGAGTTTTGGTGAAGGGCCGAGCCAAATCAAGCTAGGGTTCCAAGGTATTTTCATGTTTCTCTGATTCCATGGTAATTCTTCCATGAACAAGGAGTTTAAGTGTTCAATTAAAGTTGTATTAAGCTAATTGAGAAAACTTTGTGTTGGTTTGAAAGGTTGTTGTTGGCCGAAAGTGATGATTGAGTTAACTTGATGTTCTTATTGGCTTACATGGAAATTAATCCATGATTCAAGTTCATTGATGCCTATTTGATCTTATGCTAGGCAATTTTGAGTGAAGAACATCAAAGTGTGCAAGTTGGTGTTTGGCCGAAAGGTGCAATTTGAGGTAATTCCATGTTCTTCATTTGATTACATGGTATTGGTGCCATGAACAAGGTTTATTGATGATTAGATGATTATGTGTTGGATTAAATTGGTGAAGAACATTATTGGATGGAATTGGGCATGTTGGCCGAGAGCTTGAACTAGTGTATCTTGGTGTTCTTCTTTGAGTACATGGTATTTAGTCCATGAGTACGTGTTATTGATGCCTATTTGTTGTTATGGTAGGCAATTTGATTAAAGAACACTTGGGCATTGGAAGTTTGGCTTGTGGCCGAAAGCATTTGAGGTAGGATTCACTAACACTTGATTATGCTTGGTGAATTACCATGGTTCAAATGTTTAGAGTGGCTAAGTGATGGTTAAAATCTGCCAAATGACCTTGGTTGCTTGATGGGCTATTGAGTTTTCGCTCGGTTGATTGTTGATTAGCTAATTAACTAATGTACATGTACTAGAAGTGCAAGTAAATGTGGCCTATTTGCTTAGCATTTTGGAGCTCTAAGTGGAAGTGGAGTGTTTGATGGTGTTTTGTGTGCGAAGTGCACATGGGTACATGTATGGTTTATTTGGCCGTGAGCAATATGGGGAGTGTGTGTGTGTTCTTGTATGCTTGGGTGCTTTCCTTGTGCTTGCTAACCCAATTTATGATATTGTGGATTATGTGCCATGGATAGTTGTCATGTATATGTATATGCTTGGTTTTCCTTGTCTTTGTGTTTGTTTTGCAGGTTGAGTTAAGCTAATGGGAGGTTAAGCTTTGAGTGAATACTCAGCTTAACTAAATACACTCATATTTGAGTTGTGTATTAAAGTGAATCCTACTGAGTTTTACTCACTGCCCATCCTACTTGTTTTTCAGGCAAAGACATTCGGCCCGAGTAGTGCTAAGTTGCTTTGTGCTTGAGTTTAGTACTAACTTGCTTATTTTCCAAGGTATGTGCCAATGTATGCTTGGCTTATTGGTTTGGTTCCATTACAAGTCTTATTTTGTGTTGGCCGAAACTTATGGACCAAGTTTGTAGGCTTGTAGAGGGGGGAACCTGTCTAGGAAAGCATGGACACTTGGACTTTGGCTCTAATTGTAGTTTTTACTTTTATGACCATGAATATGGCCATTGGCTTGGTGTTGCAATGTGTGCTCCTGTATGGTATTCTCCAAATTCTGTTTGACCATTAATGGTCTTGGTATGTATATAACTAGGCATGAATAACTTTCAGGTTCATGGCATGTAGCAATGTTGGACACTAGGTAGACTACCATTTCGTGTACTTATATGTAGTCCTGGATGCCTAGACTAGTGCTGGTTTTGTTGGGCTTGTATGCCAAGTTATGTATGGACTCATGGTTGGTTTGGTGCATGTTTATATGTGAATGTTTTGGGCCAAGGGTTGGCACCTTTGTGTATGGTTATGGGGTTAAGTTTGGCATGTAAATGTGAACCTCCATGTTGTACTTTGAGTTGGCCGAGAGGAATATTTGCATATAACATGTGGTTTCAAAACTCAAAGTAAATGTTGTTGGCATGTTGGTTGTCATATAAGTAGTACACTTGAATGCACACCTTATGCACTTAAAATCTCATTAAGTGTTGCTTTGCTTGTTATGCAAGTAATCAATTAAAACCTTGCTTGTGGTGCAAGTTAGTGGTATTGGGCCTTGCCTCTGCTGCAAGTAATTGTTGGACTTGTTTTAAAGCCACCTGGGCCACCTCCCAGGCCTCTTAACTTAAGAAAATAAGACTTAATGTTGCCATTGCTTGCTTGGCCAAATTAGAAAGAGTTAGATTTTGAGTTGGGCTTGTGAGTTACATTGGAAACTTATAGGCCAGGGCCTAAGTGAGGTGTGACATTGGCAACCTAGCTGTGCTGTAGCCATAAGGTTGCAAGGTGAAACCTTGTTCATCTAGTCTACAAGGAGGTCTTATGGCCTAGTCTACAAGGTTCCACCATAATTCCCCTGCACAATGACTAAGGGAAGGCTACATGACTGCATCAGTAAGCTACGGCTTACTAGGAGCGAGTTAGTGATCAAAACTCGCTAGGCACGGAGTGATGCCTCGTGAGGAGGACTAGTTTGAGGAGAGGTCTTAAAGGCCTAGTTATATGTGCATATATCAGACCCTTATGCTGTGTGAGCTCGCAGCAAGTTACATATGTTATCATATGTAGAGTCCTAGTAATTTTCTTGCAGGAACACAAAAGACCCCTTGCTAAGAATGTTGAATTCTTGCTCCCTAGTTGTGTTGTGCAGATGCTGAAGTTGTTGGGCCGGGTAACCACCAAGGCTTATCGCAGTAGTAGCTTTTGTACAGGTATTGTACTTGAGAATCCTTGTGATTCTAGTCTACATGAGTATACTTAGTTGGTTTGTTGGTCAAGTAGCAGTACTAACTTAAGTCTTCCTTTGGCTACAGAGCCTAGTAGCACTTGGCTAAGGACTTTTGAGACTCGCCACTGGGACTAGCATCCAATGTGGGAGTTAGATCAAGGAGATCTCAGTTTAGGCTTGTATATATACAGTACACTTAGTTGCCTCCATAGTCTATGTTATGAAGAGTCCTAGACTCTAGGGTTGCTCTTGGGTGAGGGCATTAGTCTATTTTATGTATGAATGTTCTCAAGAGTTGTTATGTGTAGTAAATTCAGACAAATGTTGATTTTGTAAGCTTTGGCTATTGTACTTAGTTTTTATGAAATTACTTGGCCAAGTTAATGCTCATTTGCAAGTCAAAGCATGAAGAGCATGCATATTGCATATTCTAGGATTATCAACTAGTATCACGGGATTTAATTTGCGCACATATACAAGTAGCCAATTGCAACCACCGTGAGACCAGCTCTCACAGGGCTTCCTGGGAAGGGGCCAGGGATGGCCATGTCAACCCTGCTCGAAACTACTACCCAACATGCAAAACAAAACTATGCTAGTAAACTGATGCCATAACTCCAACAAAGTAACTAGACTACTAGTGAAAGGTTAAAAACTTACCTCACACTAGCTATGCAATACTGTGAGTTCACTATGGCTACCTTTCACATCAGGCTAGTGGCTGCTTACTTTGACTGCTTGACTGGCCAAACAACCTCAACTATTTCTCTGGTGCACTAGGTCAACTCCTTGTGGCAACAACTGTTGGGGATAAACTTCCTAGGCTGGTCTTAACTTAACGAAGCCCAAAACTGAAACTAGTTCGATAACCACTTGAACCACTGGTAACACTTCTTCGATGTAAGCTAAGAGTGATACACTCTTTACACTTCTGGGCCTTGCCCTTCAGCTTAGAGTCCACTATTATTTGTTGGTCTCAAGTTAACCTTTGCACTATAGGTGTGTTACTTTTACTCTTACTAGGTCGGATGAGCCAACCTCCACCTCATAGTTGCATGTTTTCAACTTATCTAACTCTCTTCCAAGAGCTACTGCATCCTGTACCACTTACTGGTGCTCACCTCATAGATTGTCCAATGCCCTCATATACTAGCTCAAGGCCATGGTGAACTTATCCTCAAGCTCATACTCTCGATAGAAAAGTACAAGAGTGCTACCCTTTATTGCCTTGTAGCCCACATGACCAAGCGTTTACCACTAAGGTCAATGCATCCTCAAGCCTCTTCGGCGTAGCCTAACCCATTCAAGTTGGTGGGTTCAAGTTCTGGAACCTCTAGAGTAATCCACCTAGCTTGGTTGTACTCCCCGCCTTGGGAGAATCCATATCTTTCTATATAACCTACCTCATGAATAAGGTCCAAAACAACTTCTAAGGATCGTGGTCACATCCTGACTACTTGCACCAAAGTGTTCCCTTACCTGGAAGCAAGACAAACCAATTACCCCAATGTTGCCAAACCTAACATAGTTTAACCACTGTAACCTGCAGTCAAAGCCAGACGACAACTCATAGATGCTGGTTAGTACTAACTACCTTAGCACAAGGACAAACCACTAGATCTCAGTACCTAGCCTCCAATGACCATGACCGAGCTCTGACACCAAAAACTGACACAACCCTTCGTGGGCCAGCCCAAGAAGCCTATGGGAACTTGTCCCATGCTAGTCGCAATTGGCTAATTGATTACGTGTGCACTAGTTAAAACCTTTATGCTTCTAGTTACTTAATCCTATTATGCAATCATGCATGGATTTATGCTTTGACTTAATCAAGAAAAAAAAGAAACAATCCTTAAAATGTTGCAATCGCATAATTTAATAAAATAATATCAAACTTGTCAAAGCATTCAAAGCAATTAAGTGGAATTAACTACACATAATCAATTGTGTCCAAGCATCCAAACAAGAGTAGACTATGCTCGCACCTAAGAGCGACTCTAGAGTAACATTACTCAACATGACCATTGGAGGCAAACTAGTGCGTTAAAACTATACACTGAATGACTATACTGAGATCTGAGACTAAGCTTCCACCTTAGAGCAAACTCCTAGTGGCAAGCTTCGTAAGCCCTCCGTTGTGCTTCACTAGCCCCTTGATAGCCGAAGTGCCTATCACCTTTCAAACTCGTAGGCTTGGGTAAGGCACCACCCTCGGAAAGAAAAGCACTAACTTCGGAAAGAAGGATGTCCAGCCCCTCTCACATCCGACCTCGGTAATTCTTCACCATCCCTGGAGAAGACAGTACCAACATCGGGAAAATGGTCCATCATCACCCTCGGTAAGATGACCGAACCACCTTCGGCAAGGAAGAACATCCTCGAACGGGACCTCCCTCGACGAGGGTATTCCTGGATTACTGAAGTGAGCTCGGGAGGTAGTTCTCGTGCTCTGAAGAGCTGTCTTCCACCGAAGGGACCTCGGGAGTACGACATAAACAATTAAAGAGCCTCTGACACATCCCCCGCATGCCGCCCTCAGACATGCTTTGACATGCCGCCCTCACGCGGCCTAGGCTCCTAGCTAGGCGGCCTGCAGCCGGCCAAATGTTCCCCTTCTCCCCGAAGGTACGGATCGTATCTGGCCGAACATGTGTCATGATCCAGGCCGGCCATGTCAAATGAACTCTTACTGTTCACCTCCCTATAAATATTCAGTAAGCACCCCAAGTAAAGGTATTGGACTCCAAAGGGAAAATCTCTATACTTATTACTCATTCTCCAATTCCAAAACACTGACTTGGGCATTGGAGGCTCCTCCCCGAAAAAACACCCCGGGGACCTCCTAACCCTTCCTTTTTCTAAGTCTTTGCAGTCCTCCTCCCACCGGACCATCCTCGCCTAGGCATTTTCTCACTGGCAGTCTTAGCTCCAGGCTCACCATGTCATACAATAACGATGCTGCAGGGTATCATTTGGCGCTGTCTGTGGGAACCCACTCCCTGGTTGCTGTCGTGGAGACTCGACGCTGAAAGGACAAGGGACTCCCAAAGTCCATCTCCGTGCCGGAGGCTCAGCCGGCAACCCAGCTGCCCACTGTAGAGACTTCTACACCGGAAGATGATCGCCCCCTTACAGTAATGATGAGCTTCTTACGAGACTTCCAGCGCTCCATCGTTACCGAAATGACTCAGTAGCTCGACCAAAGGTGGCCCCAGCCTACACTGGGCCGAAGAACCTCCCCTTCAACAGCAGCCTGAGACGGAGGCTCGAGGTCCACCCACTAGAGTTCTAAGAGTAAGGACTTTCTCGACGCATCTTCAATGGAGGATATGAACCCTAGGGCGCGACCCTCCCGGGAACAAGCCCCAAAAGAGACCAAGGCCTCTTCTCGGTGGAGTCCATCCCCATACCGAAGGCCTCAGTCTCCTCGTCATCGAAGTTAATTCTCCAAGAAGGAGAAGAAGTTTGCCATTGCAAGTGGCCACCAAGCAGTAAGAGGAAGCCAACACTGCTACACTCATGGAGAAGATCCTTGGAAGGCTGGAGAGGGTTGAGAGGTAGATCTCTCGAAAACTAGTCTGGTCCAGTCTATCTGACTCTTATACCGGAGAAGAGTCACCCTTCGTGCGAGAAGTAGTGGAGGCACCAATGCCTAGTGACTTCAGGGTGCCCCGCCTAGAAACCTACAATAGGCATAGTGACCCTTAGGCGTACCTCAAAAAGTACAAACGGAGCATGATGCTCCACAGTGCCAATGACGCCACCCTCTGCAAGTGCTTTGAAGTGACCCTCTCCAATCCGGTGATGGCGTGGTATAATTCGTTGGCCCATGGAACCTTGCTAAGTTTCCAGGAGTTGTCTACTACTTTCACTCTGTAGTTCATTGGCAACAGGCGAATAGCCATGATGCCAGTATAGATGTTCGATATAGCACAACGGATTGGTGAAACCATTCGCTACTATGTCGAAATGTTCAATCGAGAAGCACTGAATGTGCCAGACTTTCGGCCTGAGATCTGTATCCTCACAATGACAAGAGTACTTCGAGGAGATTCTTAACTCTTTTACGAGTTCTTTAAAGACCCTCTAGACACCTTGGGAGAATTCTACCGAAGGGCCGAACAACACATGACGGCCGAAGAACTTAGGATGGGGGGACCAAAGCTAGAACACCCTTGATCCGAAGAACCAAGTCACCAGCCCCGAAACCAGAATGTGGTTGGGGGAACGACCTGAAAGCAGAAGGGGAAAAAGCTGATGATGTTCACTCCTCTGAACGCCACAAGAGCCATCATTCTTATGGCCTTGCAAAAACAAGGGACTACAGTCCCAGGGCCGAAGGCCATGACCTCAGAAAATAAGAAAAATATGAAGAAAGTTTTCCAATGCCACTGAGACCATGGCCACGACACTGAAGACTGCTTCCAGTTAAGGAAGTACATTGAGTCCCTAATAAAACAAGACCAGCTTCATCGGTACCTTCGGATGCCTTTTTCGAAGGGAAGAAATGAGGAACAGGGAAGAGGAGATGAAGAGGAGTATGATTCCGACAGATGTCGGTGATAGCCGAAGCGCTATCGCCCTGATCACCAACCGACCACCGGAAAGAGAGGGCCAGACACCTCAGGCATACGACCTCGAAAAAGACTCTAGAGTGAAGGAAATCACATACTTGAGGCACACGGCCTCGGTAGCTCGCCAATTCCAACTTCGGGAGCCAGCGCAACGCCTCCTTCGGAAGGTGACCGAACCAGCTTCAGGGGAGAAGGACCAATCACCCTCCGAGGGAGAAAGGCCCCTGAAGACAGAAACGCCGAAGTTCCAGCTTGACTTCGGAAAAAGGGGCTCCTCACACCGAAGTGAAACATCAACCAAAGGGACCTCGGTTGTACGGCAAGAGCTATCAACGAGTCTCTGACACTCCGATCACATACGTCTCCAACACACCACCTTCAGACACGCTCTGACACGCCGACGCAGTCTAATGTCCTGTCACAAAGGGCTACAGCTCGCAGCCCGAGAAGGCTGCAGGTGGCTAGGGGCCCCCGCGCCCAGAAAAATGAACACCATCCGACCATACACGTGGCGCACACATGTCACCACCTGAAGGGGTCACCCCATTTCTTTTATACAAGGGAAATTATCACAGAAAGGGGGGCTCCGGTGGCATCATCTAGCCTGAAGGAGAAAAATTCTCCTCTGGGAAAAAGCGACCGAGAGAGGCCGAAAAATAGAGGACGCCCTCATCTCTCCGCCTGAAAACTCTCCCTTCAGCCCTCAGAAAGACACACCAGGCAAGCGTCTCTTGTGCTTATTACTACGTCTTTCTCTCTCTCCCACTCTCTAAGCACTGACATGGGCGTCGGAGGTTCCCCGCCGGAAAACCACCCCGGAGGCCTCCTAACCCCTGTTTTTTGAGTGTTTATGCCAGGTCTCCCTGAAGGATCTCTGTTCCAAAGTCTTCCTCGCACCGGAGGTATCTCCTGTCACCATTCTGTCACAGGGCCAAGAAGCTGCCGGCCATCACCTGAGGTGATCCGCCCTGGACGCCTTCCTTCTGGACTAACCCTCACCTCCAGGACTCCTTACTGCCCTTACCACTGCACATAGTGGAGATCCTGGCTTCGCACCACTAGACCGCATCATCTGGCGCCGTTTGCAGGAACACACCCTGTTAGGCACCTCCTAAGTATGTGGCTTAGGCCAAGGAAAACAAAGGAAAACAAAGAAAAATAAAAAGGAAGAGTGAGGGGAACTATGGAGACTAGTACAGTGACCTATGTGCAAAACTGGAAACCTTCAGATCTTAACTGCACATAGAAATTGGACTATGGGAAAGCTGACAGAAACAGAGAAAGGGGATCAAATTGTACACTTAGATGAGTGGTACAATTAAAACTACAAACTTAAAGTTGGCATATTCGGCGATGCAAGTTTTTAATGTGACTAGTGACATACTAAGCCAAATTGTGGGAGACAACAATGATTACTAATCAAATCTTGTCTACCACTAAAGTACTATTCACTAGTTAACTAGTTAAACTAACTAGTTTGTTGTCTAGTTATATGGCCGGTTACTCATGGGCAATTATAGTACTTTGGTACTTGTGTTGTGTTGTGCATGACATTATGGGCCATGAAGTGACTTAAATGTCCATTTAGACACAAGTTTTAAGGGCGGCATTGTGATTATATGGATTTGGGGGCTACATTGTCTCATGCAAATCAATGGAAGCCAAAGTTAGCATTTTAGCTAACTCAAACCCAAGTCATTTCGGCCAAAACTAGTCAAGACATTTACCTTGACATTTCGGGCTTATTTCTTTCCATGGCCGAAAGCTTGTCTAGCTCATGTTCTTGAGTTCTCTCAAACTTGGTCTCGGTTTCAAGATTCATTGAAGGAGTGTGGAGCTTGGGTGAAGGATTCAAGCTTGGGAGCTTGATTTCAGTGCTAGACTACTTCAATTTCAAGTTTGAACTTGAAGAATTAAGAAGGGCCGAACCAACCAAGCTAGGGTTTTGAGGTAACTTTGGTATTTCCTTGAATCCATGGTATTTTCTTCCATGAACAAGGGATTTAGGAGCTCAATTGTTGTTAGATTGAGTTAATTGAACAAGCTTGGTGTTGGTTTGTAAGCCCATTGTTGGCCGAATGTGTTGGATGAATGAACTTGATGTTCTTCTTCATTTCCATGGAAATTAATCCATGACTAAGTGTTGTTGTTGCCTATTTGTTCTTGTGCTAGGCAAGTTTGAGTGAAGAACATGAAGTTGAGCAAGTTGGAGTTTGGCCGAAAGGTGCATTTTGAGGTAATTGTGTGTTCCTCATTTGATTACATGGTATTAGTGCCATGAATGTTGGTTAATGATGTTTTAGTGATCATATGTTGGATTAGAATGATGAAGAACATTAGTGTGTGAAGTTGGGCTTTATGGCCGAGGGCCTGAAGTAGTATAATTCGGTGTCCATTGATTGAATACATGGTAATGATGCCATGAACATTGTTTATTGGTGATTTGGTGACTATATGATGGACTAAATTGATGAAGAACATTGTTATGTGAAAAAGGACATTATGGCCGAGAGCATGGGTTAGTGTAACTAGGTGTTGTTCACTTGATTACATAGTAAATGTGCTATGAACAAGCTTCATTTGATGGTTGTTGACCATGTGTTGAGTTAGAATGATGGGTAGCACATACATATATGAAATTGATCTATTTGGCCGAGAGCTTGAGTTAGTATTATATGGTGTTCTTCTTGGAGTACATGGTAGTTAATCCATGAGTATGTGTGGTTGATGCCTATGTGATTGATTTGGTAGGCATTGTGATTGAGGAACACTTGGATACTTGAAGCTTGGTTGTAACCGAGAGCTATTGAGGTAGGGTTCACTGGCACTTGATATGGCTTGGTAATATATCTACCATGGTTCAAGTGTTTAGAGTGGCTAAGTGATGGTTAAAATTTGCCAAATGACCTTAGTTGCTTGATGGGCTTTAAAGTTTTTCACTTGGTTGAATTGTTGATTAGCTAATTGACTAGTGTACATGTACTAGAAATGCAAGTAAATGTGGCCTATTTGCTTGACATTTTGGAGCTCTATGTGGAAGTAAGTTGTTTGATGGTGAATTGTGTGCATTGTGCACATGGGTACATGTATGGTTCATTATGGCCGAGAGCAAACATGTGGAGTGTGTGTGTGTACTTGTGTGCTTTAGTGTTTCCATGTGCTTGCTAACCCCACTTATGATATTATAGTATGTATATGCTTGGTTTCTTTGTCTTTGTGTTTGTTTTGCAGGCAAAGCTAGCAGTTGGGAGGTTAAGCTTTGAGTGATTACTCAGCTTAACTAAATAGACTCAATTTGAGTTGTATATGTATATAAGTGAATCCTACTGAGTTATACTCACTGCCCATCTTTTTATTTCGGGCAAAGATATTCGGCCTGAGTAGTGCTACCTTGCTTGTTGCTTGTGTTTTGCACTAATTTGCTTAGTTTCCAAGGTATGTGCCTATGTGTGCTTGGCTTATCATTTAGGGTTCATTACAAGTCTTATATATATATATATGGTTGGCCGAGACTTATGAGCTAAGTTTGCAGGCTATAGTTGGAGACTTGTCTAGGAGGGCTATGGATACTTGGACTGTGGCTTTGATCATAGTATTTTCTTTCATGACAATGAATCAGGCTATTGGGTTGGTGCTGCAGTGTGTACTTTTGTATGGCATACTTAAGGTTATGTTTGACCACTAGTGGTCTTGGTATGTAATAACTTGGCATGTTTAGCTTTTGGGATTCATGGCATGTAGCCATGTTGGACACTAGGTAGACTACTCTTTTGTGTACATATATGTAGTCCTTGGCACCTAGACTTATGTTGGTTTTGTTGGGTTTGTATGCCAAGTTATGCATGACTTATGGATGGCAATATGCCTGTACTTGGATATTGAATGTTTTGGGCCAATGTTTGGCACTGTTATGTGAATAGTTATGAGCCTAAACTTATGGAAATGTGGTGCACTACTATATGTTTGTGTGTTGGCCGAGAGCATCATGTGCATAGTAACTTGTGGTTTTCAAAATCTAAACCAATAATGTGGCTTCTTGGTTGTCATATAAGTAGCACACATGATTGCACACCAATTATGCACTTAAAACTCCATTAAGTGTTGCCTTGCTTGAGATGCAAGTAATCAATTAAAGCCTTGCTTGTTGTGCAAGTTAGTGGTATTGGGCCTTACTTTTGCTGCAAGTAACTGTTGGGTTGTTTAAAAGCCTCCTGGGCCACCTCCCAGGCTTCTCACCTTAAGAAAATAAGACTTAAGGTTTCCATTGCTTGTTTGGCCGAATTGAAGACTTTAGTGTTAAAGTGGGTTTGGGAGTTAAACCTTGGAACTTATGGGCCAGGGCCTGAGTGAGGTGTGACATGAAGGATGGTTGAGGAGGTCAAGGAGATGAAGCTAGGAGGTGGAGGTTGAATTTGCGAAGAAATGGAAGAAAGTAATTTTTTTTCTAGCGTTATTTCTTTATTTGTTTTTAGTAATGGCATGTTTGCAAATTATGTAAACTTCAAGCCACACTTGGACAACCTTTTTACCAACCATTTGGGATGGGAAAATGATTGGTTTTGACCTCCCGTTACCCTAGTAAATGGTCATTATGACCTTATTAAAAGTTAAGGACACTTGGGTCCTTAAGTGCCCAAAAGCATTAAATGCAAATCTTTGCCCCATTTTTGCAATCTAGCCCCCACTTTTACTAGATACCATCCATGTCCTTTCTTCAAAATTCCATCCTTGTCCTTTCCATGGCCATCTTTGGAAATTTTTGCAATTGAGTACCCAACCTTTGTAACTTTAGAATTTAGTCGATAGGTTACTTGAAAAACAAGCAATGTATTAATGCCTTCTTAAGGACCAAACTATCATTGTATGCACCACTTAAGGGAGTCTATATAGAGTACTTTACACTTCACAAATCATACACTATGTTGGAAATTAAAGCATATAAGTTTAAGTCTTTATGCCAAGATTTTCCCATTTTGTAAAGGTGTAATAGGGAGGGGAAGGAAGAGAGTCCTCCTTATCTTTCTTCTGTCAAAGGTCCCCAGAGGGCTACCCCTTCTTCCTTTTTTAGGCTTTCTTCTTTCCATGCTTGCCCTTCTTGTCTTGACTTAGGAAAAGGCTTATGTAGAAATCAGCAGACTTATTGCCCATCTTTGGAAAATGAAAAAACACCATTCTTATTGACCTCCCAATAGCGGGCATTCCCAAGGAAGGTAAAGTGTTATAAATTAAGTTAGAACCCAGTTTCAAGTTTACATAGCAAGAATAGAGAAGTTTAGCAAAGTTTACTAAGGTCCGAGGAAGTTAAGGCACTAAATGAGGTTCAGGGTCAAAATAGTAATTTTGCACCCTAGATAGCCGGGATGAGTCCCGAGCGTTTAAAATGAGTTTTTGTAACTTAACTTTCAACCTTAACCCGAACTTGGAAGAAATAAACAAGAATTTAATCAAGAATAACTAAGTACCAAAAGATGGGGGTTTAATTGTATTAAGCTAAATAATTTGGTGGCTTGGAGGTTAAGTGAGGGTTTAAGAAGGGGAAAGTGAGGCTATGGCTGCCATAATCTCATTTCCAACCATCTCACTTTCTTTTTGCCCACAATTCAACCTTGAAATCAAGATTTCTTGGTGCCAAGAAAAGCTATCAAGAGTATATAAGCTAGGAGGAGCTCATTTCAAGCATTAAACCATGGTTTGGAGCTTGGAAGTGTGTTTTCTCACATCCCCTATTTTTGATATGAGGTAACCAATGTGTTCTTGATTGAATTCATGTTATTTGGTTAGTTTGGAGTTTTGTTTTTGGTTAGGAAGCAAGGTTTTGATGTTTGGTCTCTATGTTTTTGATTGGAACATAGGTGACACTTTGTTGAGCTTAGTAGATTGGAAAGGAGGTTGATTCTTGCTTGTTACTTGAAATTGAGGTAAGGGAGTTATGACTTAAAGACCAATTAATGCTATTGACATGAGTTTGCTTGAAGAATTTGAGCGATTCTAGCAATAACATTAGTTAGAGGATTTGGTTGAATTATGGTGGACTATAAGGTTTTAGAGGATTTGGATGATGTTACAAGACATCATAGATTGGCTTGTGCCAATTGGTTATGTTCTATGCAACATGGTCCATGTGTGTGTGAAATTTGGAGGCTTTCCAAGCATGTTTACTATGTTTGCTAAGTGTCCAAAGTTCATAGCAGTAAAATGCGTGCCAATTCTGCAGATTCATAGATTGGCAACGTGTTGCCAATTTCGTGAACTAGTTCGTGATGCGTCACCAATCGTGGAAATGTGGTCCAAACGTTATCAACTGTTGTGACGTGTCACCAATAGTTGGCGATGCGTCGCAACAGGCAAGATGGCAGAATTTCTCACATTTTCCTAGGGTGATCGAGGTGAGACCTAGGGGAGTTCTTAGGGTGCTTTGGGGCCTAAGTATGCCAGGGGCACTCCGAGACTTCCGAAAGTCCCTCAAGACTTAAGTGTTTCCTTAATGTTTGAAAGATTTTATGGTTGCTTGAACCATAAGCAAGGAAACTAGTTGCGAATGAGCATAACTAAGTACCATTAGCTCGGGTGAAAGGTTTAGAACCCTTGGTGACCTAGCCGTGCCATAGCCACGAGGTTGCAAGGTGAAACCTTAGTGCACCTAGTCTACAAGGTCTAAATGACCTAGTCTACAATAGTCCTACCATAATTCCCCTACATAACATACTAAGGGAGAAGTTCAACTAGTGGTTTATCACTAGTTAGGTTGGCAAGCGCAGCTTGCTAGTAGGCAAGGCAATGCCTTGTAGTTTAAGGACAACGATGAGGATAGGTCTGAAGGGACCTAAATATATGCATATATTAGACCCTCAGGCTGTATGAGCTCACAGCAGGTTACATATGTTATCATATGTGGTGTCCTTAGTAATTTTCTTGCAGGTACACTGAAGACCCCTTACTAAGAATGTTATGTTCTCACTCCCTAGTTATGTTGTGCAAATTCAGAAGTTGTTGGATCGGATAACTGTTGAGGGTTATTGCAGTAGTGGCTTTTTGTGCACAGGTATTGCACTTGAGAATCCTTGTGATTCTAGTCTACATGAGTATGCTTGAGTAGTTTGTTGGTCAAGTAACAGTACTAACTAGAGTATTCCTTTGGCTGCAGAGCCTAGTAGCACTGGACAAGGGTTTTTGAGACTCGCCACTGGGATTCACATCCAAGGTGGGAGTTAGTTAAAGAAGATCTAAGTAAAGGCTTCTATATATACGGTACTCTAGTTGCCTCTATAGTCTATGTTATGAAGAGTCTTAGACTCTAGGGTTGCTCTTGGGTGAGGGCATTAGTCTACCCTATGTATGAATGCTCCCACTAGTTGTTATGTGCAGTAAATTCACATAAATGTTGATTTTGTATGCTTTGACTATTTGTACTTATTTTCTATAGAGATTACTTGGCCAAGTTAATGTTTTATGTTTTTATTAGTCCAAGTCAAAGCATGAAGAGCATGCATCTTGCATATTCTAGGATAATCAACTAGTATCATGGGATTTTTTTTTTCGCACACATATATGACTGGCCAATTGCAACCATCGTGAAACCAGCTCTCACAGGCTTCTATTAGTGTTGTGCCCAAAAAGCCAACCATGAAATGATTGTATTTTTGCACATTGAGTCATGATATTTTATTAAGGCATTAATCCAGCAATTATGTTTGTTGTTTTGTTTCTGCGTAACTTAACAAACATAATTGTAACCCTAGAATAATGATATTCTTAAACGTCCCTGGTCTAGTATTATTGTGGAGCGGGTTGCAATAATACATAACGACTAGCATATGTGGAGACTAATATGAGATATGTAGTCTACATATGGGTACAAGTTGGAGAACTTGTGTACTGGACCGACCCACCATGAGAACACTACATGGATCGTTATATGAGTGTCATAAGTGATTCTCATAGTGATCATGGTATATGTAGTCCTTTGACCTAAGATCATCAAGGTTCCCTACATGTGAGTCACATACTTTGATACTTTCCTTTGTTGCTCGTAACTGAGTGAACTTGAAGGAGGTCATTGGGTATGTCACATATCATGCGGAGGGATTTGTATGATCAAGATGGGATTTGTCCCTCCTATGTAACGGGAGTGATATCTTCGGGCCCCTTGATAGAGTGAGACTTAGAAAATGCATGGCCATGCTCGGATGAGTTGATATACGATATCAATGTCATCAGTTTAAGTTGGTCTACTCGGTAATCAAGAAACCAAAGATTGGGCTATACGAGAGTGACACATTCCATGTCTCGTGCTTAGTCTTGATATCTTGGACAAAGGGACAATGGCATATATCGGTGATGATCATAAAGGTTTAGTCGATTCACCGACAATCTTGTCACTTGGGTAGCAATGATGTGTTGCTAGACACCGCTCATTGCTTATGATCATAAATGTGATTTATGATCATTGCCAACATGGCAAGAGCCTATTGGGTCGCACACATAGAGCTATTTGGATCATTAGAGTGCATGGGCTAATTATTTGGGTTATGGTTTCACTTTAATTTCGTATTAATAATGGGCCCAAAGAGTTGAGCCATTATTAAGCCCGAAATTAAATCCTAATTGGATTAGGGCTTTGAAACCCATTAGGCCTGGAAGTTGAGTCTCACTATAAATACAACTTCTAGTGAGAAATTCGCAGGTCTCCTTGCCCTAGCCTCCCAAAAAGGACAGCCACACTCTTCTCTTGCAATTCCTTGGAGGACGCAAGCTAGCACTGTGAGCGCAAGAGAAATGCATCTGCCGGGACGTGGTGGAAGCGTGGTGATCCCGAGAGGCTCGTGTGGATACCATAGAGAGCCTGAACACGTCAACTGTTCAGGTTTTGTGATTCGACTCTACAGTTGAGTGAGAGATCTCAACCGAAAATTAGGTATGAAAATTTTTAAACACCCGGTTTACCCCGTTTCACTTGGATCCTGGAGGGTTTCGGTTAAATTCCGCTGCGCTGTTTGGCTCCCGAAACCCAACAGCTTCTTGGGCAGGAGCTAGGGACGGCCGTGTCAATCAGTGTTAGTACAAATAGCAAAAATAACTTACTCTTCAAAAGAGCTTCATAACAAAGCTACCCCCGAATGAGCATGACTATTACAGATTGTTTCCCTTCTATAGCCAGCTTAGGCATTCTGAGCTTAGTGATGTGCTGTTTGACAACACCTAACTATTGAAGAACCTTTTCAGTCATCAGGTTCCACTAAATGGGAAATGGATAGAATGGAGACAAAGACGCTTGCTCATACCGATCAGCTGCCTACCTGACGTAGCCAACGAACTCCTCAAACTTGGACTTAACCTCTTCAGTCAAAAGCTTCGATGGCCCAATCATATTGATCACTGAGTCCTCGAAAGCTCACTTGGTCAATAAATTCTTCCACTCCTTCGGCACCTCTAAGAAGAAATATTTTTTTACCACCCTTACCAACTATCCTTGGTGGCAAAAGTGAAGTTGTACTTTTTAGTCCCAGTTCCCCAAGGTAGCAAGAAATAAAATGACCCCTTTGGAATAGGATGTAGCTTTTAATATTGCATGAAAAAAATGAAGTGTGAAACTACCTTAAAAACTCCACACATACATAGGAAAGCATTGAAATTGAGTAAAAGTTTGGAGGTAGCTAATTGATGGCTATGCCAAAACTTATAGAAGTCAAAAACCATTTTTGGTGGAGGATATTGCAAACTCGCTTTTAACTGAAACCTAAAAAATTTAATCTCTCCATCCCAAGGGTAGTAACTTAACTGATATCGTAACATATGAAGGAAGATAAAACTTTGAATGCCACTTCTTTACCCTTTCTAAAGTGGCACAGCTCAGATGAGCATTGAGCGAACTCCAGGCCTCCTCGATGATACTAACCCCAGCACTCTAAACCTCCATCCTAAATCTCTACTTCATAATGGGAAAAGGAAAAAAACTGGAAGAAGCAACCTTGAACAAAATCATCCACCTACTAGGATCTTGGATAAGCTGATGCGCCATCACGAAAGCCGTAAAAAATTACTCTACTACAAAAAACCACCAAAAAAGAGAAGATAAAATTAGAAACCTTGGGAAGGAAAGAAAAAACTAGAATGAGAAATGAAAAACTTCTATTTTAGACAAAGGAATATATAGCCCGAGGAAGGCAAGTAAAGAGGTGCAATAACGACTACCTCATGTCAAAAAGACGTAAATGAAAAAACTGATATGAAGAATAGACAATTATGCTATGACATTTTTCAATTATTGAACAATTCAAAGGCACACCTGCTAAGTCATCATATCAACAATGCATGAATCGAAGCAAACAACTTATCTACTCATGAAACTAGAAAATTTTGGGGGGAAACTACAACCCCCAAACTGGGAAAAACCATAGGGCAAAAATACGCTGAGTAGGAAATAGTTCATTCGAGCCGTAAATATAGCTTCAACTCCATCTTGGGAAGGGCATGTGAGAGCTGAAAGGCTACTGCCCAGTCCACCTTCAGACAAAGGATGTTTTAACACCATCCTTATATGCAGAGCCTTAACCAGCCTTAGCAAACTTGCCCACCACCCTCGGGAGTTAAGCACCTCTCCTGAAGTCAATAATGCCTTCCAAGAATCTCAACTAGGACTTTGGAGGAAGGCTACAAACACTTACCTCTTGGGATCACTTATAGGATGCCTTTACATTCCCCTAACTGGATGGCTATGCATAACTGCATGAGGCCAGCTAGAGACACCTCGCTTGAGGTATAGACCGAGGGTCCCTCAAATCCAACCGACCATGTGTCCAAATCTCCTCAACCCCTATATATACTTTGGAAGCTCTCAAGGAATATAAGAGAGGTATACACTTTTTATCTATTGCTCTCACAAAGCTCTCCCTCACATATTGACCTGGACATCAGAGGTCCCTTCCCCAGTAATACTTTAAGGAGCCCGCTGACCCCTGTTTCATCTTGCTGCAGGTGCTGTTTAAGCCAAAGATACTCTGGAGGTCACAACGTCATACATTGAAGACGTCCAAGAGCATCAAAAGTATATGCAACAATATGATGCTAGAATCAACACAACAAAATTGGAGATAAGGAATATGAGAGCAAGTATATAGTATTTCAAGAAACAATTGTGTCAACTTGGTAAGATGCTTTTTGAATGGCCACAAGGAGCTTTACAGAGGAATAACTAGCTAAATCCTAGATGAGTTCACAATCTAGCTTTCCATTATAAGGTAGATGGTCAGCCAGATGTTAAGGTGTCGGAGAAGAAGGAAAAACCTCCTTGAATGATTAAGGAAGATGTGGGGCTGCTGACCTTAAACTAAGGGTTTCTTAGGAGACAACCCATGCATTGAATTTTTCTTTCAACATTGTTTTCTTTATTTGATTTGATTATTAGTAGGTCAATTAGCTTTTGAGAGTCTAATGATCTGATGATTTGTATAGTTGTTACAAGAATCTGGAGCATTTTGTGAAGAATTTTGCATTTAAAATGGGAGAAAAAGGGCAAGTTCAATTCTGGGTAAGTTTGCAAATTTTTTTCTAAGTTCAGGAGATAAACTATTACAGCCCTCCTAGTGAAAGGCTTGGTGAGTAAGGTAAGTTAGTAAATCGCTAGTTTAAACACCTTAATTCAAGGAGAATGAGCAAAATCAAGTAAGTTATCAAAGAGCTAGTTGGTTCCCAGTAGTTTATGTTACTAGGTTTGCTAGAGGACAGAATGATCAATTTGAACCTCAGAAGGTTGGGATGAGTCATGAGAGTAAAAATGATATTTTTAAACCTCAAAGCCCAAGATAACATTTTTGGCTAAGTGTTTAAATACTTTAGTTACTATCTAAAGGTGGGGTGAATTTGTAAAAATTTAAAAGCTTTGGGGTGGAAAAGGTTTTCTTGTTAAATTGGATAGAGGGGATGAGTTCTCGCTAATATTCACTCATCCTTTCCTGTCCAAACTCACAGCCATCTCTTTCCCTCTCTATCTCTTGCTTAAATTCTACAATAATCATGATTTCTTGTCAAAATTTTGAGGCTTATGCAATAAGTGCTTGCTGTTACCACCACACAAAAATGAGAGAATTACAAGTGTGTCATAATGGCCAAAAACCATTATATTGTGTAATTCTCACCATAGTGATTCAAGTGCGGGGGGTAAAAGGCATGATCAACACCTGCTTAAAAGTGTTCCAAGTTGGTAACTTGGCCCCCAAGAAAAGCCTTAAGGATTGCTTGTTTGTCAAGCAGCTTATGGACTTTTTTGTAAGGTTTTGGAAGTTCAGGTACTCAATTGCAAAACTTTTAGAAAAGAGGCTTGGAGAGTTATGGGAAGGATATGAATGGTATGAAAGTGCTATTGGAGGACCAAATTGCTCATGGAACACAACCTTGGACAAAGGAAACACTAAACGCATTAAGGACCTAAATGTCCTAATGTCAACTTTAAAGTGTTCAAGTTTTTGACTTAAGTCTAAGGGTGGAATTGTGGGATTATCCCACCATGGGGGAGGCAGCCAAGACTTGATAAATAGTAAAAAATGTTGGACACATGTGTACCAATGAGTTTAAGACAAAGAAACCATAATTAGTGAGAAGGAAAATGACATAAAGCAAGCTTAAGCTTGTTAAGTGTGTTTTGTGCGCTTAAGCTCATTTAAGGCCATTTAAGTGGCCAAATCACTTATCTCTCTCATTTTTGGCCTCTTCCAACCCAAGAACATAGCAACACTTCTTCCATAGCCACCACACCTTCAAACTTGCAATTGATTGAAATTAAAGGCAAAAGCAAACAATTGGAAGCAAACTAGAGCTATTACTTGGATGCATTAAGGATCAAGTTTGATTTTCGGCCTACCCACTTTGGTAAGGGTACTCTTGCTCCAATAGACTATTTTCTGCAATTTTCAAACTCTAGTTCCTCGGCCTCTGGTGCAGAGAGCTAGCAGAGTCTTCCA
Organism: Aquilaria sinensis; assembly: GCA_005392925.1. Taxonomy (NCBI): domain Eukaryota; kingdom Viridiplantae; phylum Streptophyta; class Magnoliopsida; order Malvales; family Thymelaeaceae; genus Aquilaria; species Aquilaria sinensis. The sequence continues at coordinate 47,806 of SMDT01000927.1, read as the reverse complement.
AGTGGAGAAGCCAGAGACATAAAGTAGGGAGGAGCACTAAAAGGTAACATTTACCTTAATGGTATGCCTGTTACTGTTCTGTTTGATACTAGTGCATCTGTGTCTATAGTGGCTAGGAAATTTGTTGATGTCATCAAATTGCCTAATGAAATCATGCCTAAGATATCCTTAGTGGAAACAACAGGTAGTCAATTCCTTTTCAGTAATGACCTAGCTAAGGATTGTGAGCCAATAGTAGGAAAGACTAAGGTTATGACTTATTTGCTAGTGTTGGACATTCCTAAGTATGATTTAGTACTGAGTATGAATTGGCTTGCTATGCATTACATAAGAATTGATTGTGCTAAGAGGGAGATCACGTTGCCTGATGGTAAAGTGCATGCATTAGTGAATTCTAAAGAATTAGTGTATGAAATGGATGGCCTAGGCTAGAGGTACTAGATGAGATACCTGTGATTTCTGAGCATGATTATTTTTATGCACTGAATGAATTGCATTGTGATGAGGAAATGGACAGAATACTTGTAACGAGGTATATTCCACAAGTCTTTCCTAATTCCTATCAGGTATTCCTCCACTAAGGGAAATTGAATTTGAGATCAAGTTGCAACTAGGAGCTAGTCTAAATATCCATACTTCCTTACAGAATGCCAATCACAGATATGAATGAGCTTAAGAAACAACTTGATGAACGTCTTGAAAAGGGGTTCATAAGGGCAAGTGTTTCACCATGGGGAGCTCCTATTCTCTTTGTGAAACAGAAGGATGGATCTTTGACACTTTGCATTGACTATAGGAAGCTCAATGCAGTGACTATTATGAACAAGTACCCACTCCCTAAGATAGAGGATCTTTTTGTTCAACTCAAGGGAGCTAAGATCTTCCCTAAGATAGGTTTGGGATTTGGATACTTCCAATTTAGAGTAAAGGAAGAGGACATTCCTAAGACTACATTTAAGACCAGATATAGTCATTATAAGTACATAGTCATGCCATTTGGTTTGACTAATCCCCCAGCTACTTTCATGGACCTGATGAATAGGGTATTTAGACCACATCTAGACAAATTTGTGGTTGTGTTCATTAATGACATCCTAGTGTATTCTAAAGATGAAAATGAACATGAACATCATCTGAAGATTGTCCTAAAGACTCTATTGGAGCATCACCTTCATGCCAAGTTATCTAAGTTTGAATTTTGGATATGGGAAGTGTCTTTCATAGGACACATCTTAGATGCACAAGGCCTTAAGGCAGACCCTGAAAAGGTCAAGCTAGTGCAAGAGTGGGAAAGGCCAAAGACTGTGAAGGAAATCAGAAGTTTCCTAGGATTAGCTAGATACTACAGGAGATTTGTATCAGGCTTTTCTATGATTACTTCAGTTATTACTCATCCGACCAAGAAGGGTTAAAGATTTGAGTGGACTAAAAACAGTGAAAAGAGATTTCAGGAGAGGAAAAAGGTTCCTTGTATCAATCCCTTGCTTACAATCAAGGATTACTATACTTCAAGGGCCAAATCTATGTGCCTAGAGGAATAAAGCTCAGGGATGAAATACTTGAAGAAGCTCACACAAGCAAGTTGAACATCCATCCAGGAAGTGAGAAATTGTATAAAGACTTGAAGACTCACTTCTGGTGGCCAAACATAAGGAGAGACATAATTACTTATGTCTCCAAATGTGTCACATGCCAGAGGGTAAAGGTAGAGCACCAGAAGCCAGCTGGTACCTTACAGACTCTACCTATACTAGTGTGAAAGTGGGGCAACATAACCATGGAGTTTTTGATTGGGTTGCATATGACCAGATTAAGGCATGATACAATCTGGGTCATTATGGATAGGCTAACCAAGTGTGCCCACTTCTTACCTATGAAACACACGGACTCCTTGGAGAAGTTATCTCATATGTATGTCCAGGAGATAGTGAGACTACTTGGAGTGCCAGAGTCCATTGTATGTAATAGAGGTCCAAGATTTATAGCTCACTTTTGGAGTGCTTTTTATAAAGCATTGAATCCAAAATCCACCTGAGTACTTTTTATCATCCTCAGACTGATGAGCAAACTGACAGGGTGATACAGATATTGGAGGACAAGCTCAGGAGCTATGTGTTGGATTTCAAAGGTGAATGGGACCAACACTTGCCACTGATGGAATTCACATATAATAATAGTTACCAAAGAACAATTGGCATGGAACCTTATAAAGCATTATATGGAAGAAGGTGCATAACAACCCACTGTCGGGTGGAAGCCTCAGACAAGCTAGAGTTGGGTTCCGAAATTATTGAAAAGACAACTGCCAAAATCAAGAAAATTCAAGACGTATTAAAGGCAGCCAATGAAAGGAGCACAACCTATGTCAACAAAAGAATGAGAGACATGGAATTTAACATTGGTGACAAAAATGGGAGAATTACAAGTGTGTCATAATGGCCAAAAACCATTATACTGTGTAATTCTCACCATAGTGATTGAAGTATGGGGGGTAAAAGGCATGATCAACACTTCCTTAAAATTGTTCCAGGTTGGTAACTTGGCCCCCAAGAAAAGCATTAGGGATTGCTTGTTTGTCAAGCAACCTATGGACTTTTTTGTAAGGCTTTGGAAATTTGGGTACTCAATTGCAAAACTCTCAATAAAGAGACATGGAGAGTGATGGGAAGGATATGAATAGTATGGAAGTGCTATTGGAGGACCAAATTGCTTGTGGAAGACAACTTTGGACAAAAGAAACACTCAAGGCATTAAGGACCTAAATGTCCTAGTGTAAACCTTAAGGTGTTCAAGATTTTGACTAAAGTCTAAGAGTGGAATTATAGGGTTGTCCCACCAAAGGGGAGGCAGCGAAGACTTGATAAATAGTAAAAAATGTTGGGCACATGTGTATTAATGAGTTTGAGACAAAGAAACCATAATTAGCGAGAATGCAAATGACATAAAGCAAGGTTAAGCTTGTTAAGTGTGTTTTGTGCCCTTAAGCTCATTTAAGGCCATTTAAGTGGCCAAATCACTTATCTCTCTCTCATTTTCGGCCTCCTCCAGCCCAAGAACACAACCACACTTCCACCATAGCCACCACACCTTCAAACTTGCAATTGATTGAAATTGAAGGCAAAAGGAAGCAATTGGAAGCAAACTAGAGCTATTGCTTGGATGCTTCAAGGATCATGCTTGATTTTCGGCCTACTTACTTTGGTAAGGGTTCTATTGCTTGCATGGACTATTTTCTAAAATTTTGAAAAATCCATGGAGCTAGTGCTAACCTTGGAAGAGAGCCATGAGCTTGATAAACCAAGCTTAGTGAGGGGAGTGCACTTATTGAAGGTTTTGTGACCTAGTGTGAAGTGCACAAAGATGGCAGTGAAATGAGGGTATCTAGAGCCCAAAGTTAGTACTAACTAGTGTTAAATCCTCCTAAGAACAAGCATTAGCTTGAGGATGGGTGTCATAGTGATTTGGTTATGTTTATTATGTGTTTTATGGACTAATCTATGGTATATGTTGCTGCCACGTTTCATGTGTTTGTTGGTAGTGAATGGCTGCTGCATTTGGTTGCTATATCTTGTATATATGCATTGTGAATTTTTTATTTTAGTGTCTTTGGATGCAAGTTTTAATGATGGTTACATTGCCTATTGAATCCAAGTGCTACCCTTACTAAGTCTCTCAATGTAACTTACTCCCCTCAATTCTGTCATTTCAGGTCCAGCAGAAAGATCTCATTCAAACTGACATTTTTCATTTGATTTTTGATCTAAAATTTCGTGTACATGAACCTCCATATGTCTAGTTAGGATCCATAAAGTTTGGGAATTTTAGGAGCACATTTGGTATTTTTAATGGTGGTACCTATTGTGTTGTGCAGCAGCTGTCCAGCATCCTGTTCTGGAGTCCATTGTGTCTCAGGTGCTCCTGTAACTTAGGGTGTGTATTTATCTGATTTCAGGCCATTAGGTAGTGCATGTATGCATTTAAATGCATTTTATGTAAAATGAGGCAAGTATGTGAAGAGTTGAGTAATGTTTTGGCTATGTAAGTGATGTGGTGCAAAGTGCTTACGTGTGAATGATGGGCTGCTTACTTGTAAATTCTGTTTTGGTGACATAAAGTTGTTAAGAGCTAGGGAATATAATTACTATGTGTAATCGAAATCTATGGGATAGTGTTGGAAGATTTTCCTCTTTTGAATGAAGTGTTTGCACACTTATGAAATTTTTATGGGCAAAATGGTCATAAAGTTACCAGAATTTCAACCCTACACTTAGAGTTGTATATCTCCCTGTGTAGAAGGAATATTTGTATGAAACTTTTACCACACCTAGATGAAATCTATTTTTTGAACTGGAATTTGGAATTTCTGAATTTGGAACTCTATAGCCAAAGATATGACGTTGCAAATTTGTCTAAGTTATTGTTCATTTGGTCAGAATTTTGTAACCAACTTCAAAAACCATAACTTGGTCCATAGGTAGGCTTTTGATGTAAAACAAAATTCCTTGATTTTTTGTAAGTCTATACTTGATAATGGAGCAAATAAAATAGGGTGGCATGTGGCTACAATGATACATTTTATTAGTAAAAGTTATAGGTGTAGCGGCTGGTCACTAGAACTTAACAAGATTGTCTATTGTGTGGTAGCCAAGATTAAGACTTGTGCTAGTGTTTTTCTTCTTTGCTACCATGGTGTGCATGAAATCTGAATATGTGTGTCATGCTTGGACCAATATGCATGTGTTTACATAGTGCCCAAGAGGGCCACTTGGGTATGCATACTAAGGGTAGTGTTCTGATGGCCTACAAAGCATTACCAATCCTGGGAGTCTAAATGCACAATTTTGGCACCATAATTGGACTAACCTGGAGTGCATAACACTTGCTTTGCTTTTTTCTTGGACCATTGAAGCTTTTTAGGCCATTTTTATGCTTGGGATGGGTTGAATTCATGTGGGAACTTATTTCCAACCTTGCTTTTTTGGTTCTTAGCCTTTGTGGAGCTTGGGTTTTGCTTGGATTGCTTTAATTTAGTGCCATGAACCTTGTATTGCATCGCAACCTAGGAAAAATTTAGTGGAATCTTTGAGCTTGGAATGTATGGATTGAAGTTGCTTGATTATCGCTAATTCTTGAGTAGTTGAGGTAATGAGTTTACAATTCATGCATAATTAATGTCATTTATAGCTTACTTGAAGTAGAATCCAAGTGATTTGGTGAATGGTGCTAGTTAAAGGATGGTATCAACTTGGTGGACTAGTAAGTTTGCCTAGATTGGTATGTTTTTCGTGTGCACTTTGAGCATGGTAGGAATAGTGAATTATGTCAAATGAAGTGTGTTTTTGTAGGTTTTCCAACTAGGGAGGCATTCACAACTTCTTGGGAGCCTTTGCAGCCCTCCTAAGGTGATTTGTGCACCATTTGCAAATTCTAGCCATAGGGCTCTAGCATAGCGATGCTAGTTGGTGATGCAATGCCTAAAGCACAGCAAAGGAGACCAGAAGGCTAAGCCTAATATGAATGGCCTATTCACTAGAAAAACAAACCTTTTGACAAACAATTCCAAGGTAGGTCCACCGGTGTGCCTAGGGTTCTTAATGGTTGGGGTGACCCAATGGCACTTTGAGACACCTAAAACTCCTCCATGAACTAGGAGTTTTTAAAAGAATTGAGGGGTTTGAAGAGCACCCATAAGGTAAAACAAGTTAATTGGCCAGAATAATGCACCATTAGTCGGGTGTAAAATTTAGTACCATTGAGCTCGTAGTCGGGCCTTAAGGTTTGAAGTCTAGATGTGGGAAAGTTAGTGTACCTAGGTGGGTTCCAAAGAACCTAGTGAATGAATCCAACCATGACATTTATTACTTCACTAGGGTGAACCAAGTATTGGTGGATAGGTAAGGACCATGAGTGAAGGTTTAGTACACTTGCAACCTAGGCAAGATTACATGAGGCATAGGTAAGACCCTAGTCCACTCTTGGTAAGGTTTTATAGTGGAAGCTTAGTGCACAGGTGACCAAAGCAAGCTTAAAACCTTAAGGCATTATGTGGAGGCTCAGTATACCTACTGGGTTCCTTGGCACTCAAGCAAGTTGCATCCACCATGTTTACATGTACAACAATCAATGGAAGGCTAAAGGCTAACCAAAGCTCATTGCGTTAGTAAGCCAAGGCTTCCTAATGTTGAGTTAGGGGCCCAAGCTCACAATACATGGAGTGACACCAATGAGAGGACTAGGTTGAGGACAAGTCCCAAGGGACTAATGCACTATGCGCATAGGTTTAGCCTCACACAGTTAGAGCTCACAGTAGATGGCATACAATATATATGTGTGCCATTAGGGTTTTTCTTGCAAGTTGAAAGATCCCTTACTAAGAATGTTTCATTTTTCACTCCCATAGAATTTGTTGTGTAGTTTGGGTCATGTTGAGCTGATAATCATTGAGTTTTGTTGAGCTAAGCTCACAAGTAGGTATTATGATTATTTGAATCCTTGTGATTCTAGTTTAATGGTTTACTTGTTGGTTAACTTGTTGTGCTCACTATAGCTGTTTATATGGCCAACACAGCCTAATGAAGCACAAGGGAGGACATTCAAAGCTTGTCACTGGGAGTTTTGCTCTGAGGTGGGAGCTCAATTACAGATCTCAGTGGTATAACTCTAGCATATAGTTTTCATACACTAGTTACCTCCAATGTTCATGTTGAGTAGTGGACTCTAGGGGTCGCTCTTGGGTGTAAGTATACTATTCTTATATGGATTCTTACATGTAGTTCATTATGTGTAGTTAAACTCATAAATGGTTTGTATCCTTTGACAGATTTTATAGTTGGTTTCAAATGAAATGCCATGGCAATATTTTATTATTGTTACTTATTTTATCACTTAAGTCAAAACATTACCCATGCATGATTATATAGTTGGTTAATTAACTAAAAGCATGAAGGTTTTTAACTAGTTTAGGCATAATCAATTAGAGAACTGCCACTAATATGGGACACATTACCATAGGTTTGGTATCAAAGCTCAGTCATGGTCATTGAACACTAAGAACTGAGGTCTACTAGAGTGTCCTTATTCTAAGGTAGTTAATACTAACCAACATCTATGAGTTGTCATCTAGCTTTGGCTACAAGTTGTGATGTTGGAACAAGGTTAAATGTTCTTTCGGATGATAAAGGTCCAAGAAGGGACCATAGCAGTCTAGTGTGGCAATGTTGGGAAGTTGGTTTGGCTTGCTCCAAGATAGGGCCAATCCCTTGGTGCAAGTAGTTGAGATATGACCACTATCCATTAAAGTTGTTTATTAAACCCTGAACATGAGGTAGGCAACATGATTCGTATGACTAGGAGGGTATGGAAACCTCCAAGATGAGGAGTACCACAATGCCAAATCGGTTGCTCTCGATGTGCTAGAACTTGAACCCACCAACTTGGATGGGTTACGCAATACCGAAAATACCCAAGAACACATTGACCTAATTGATAGACACTTGGTCATGTAGGCTACAAGCAACAAAAAGGAGCACTCTCATACTTTTTCCATTGAGACTATTGTCATAGCCCAATTCACCCCTACCCTAAACCTTTTTAGGAGATTGGGGATCAATCACTTGTTTTTAACCACCCAATTGGTTTCATAGGGTGAATTAGACTCTAACTCCCAGGATTCTAAACCCCAACTTAACACTTTAGATAAATAGTTTAATAGGTTAGGTTGATACTTTAACACATTAAATTATCAATTTAATGTGTTACTTTAGTGAATGCACTTAACCAATTTCATTATATTTCTTTTAATGCATATGGGGTGAATAAGTATAGGTGGCCTTATGAGTATATGTCTTAGTGTCCTTAGGGCTAACTAGGGCCTACCTAGTTCAAAACATAAACACACACCTAGATACATATACATGCATACACATTAGTTTAATAGGTACAAACCATGCGTGCATTTTGTATCATACCATACTTAATGACTTATGGCTTACCTATGCCCAAAATACATACAAGGCATAGGCCACGCTTTATACTAAGTCCCATTTCCCTCAGTTATATACAAATCTATATAGGGAAAAATTTACAAAAAGGGACTACATGGCCCAAAAATTATGTACACAAAACTTTGGTTCACTAAGTGTCATGCATGGTACAAACAAGGATTAAACTGTCTCTAAGCCTACAGTTACTTTGACCTCTACTTTGACTTAACACTTAGGCCATAACTCTCTTATTACTCTCCTAGTCCTACCCCATACTAGGATGAAGCCAAATACAACAACTCCTACGGCAGCCATCGGGGCTTACAAACATAGCAACAGAACACAATCATTAGTTCAATTTTATGAACTTTTCCACACTTCCTTTTCATAAGCCATAAATTCCAGAGTATACCTCTCTACACATAAACCTCTTCCAGAGGTTCACTAGCCCTTCACTCTTCTAACATAGGTCTCAGTAAAGATGCAACACAGCATCTTGTGCTTTCACAATGTTGAAAACATTGCTATACATATAAATATTTGCTTTTTCTTAATAATCTGCATCCAAAGACATTAAAGACACCGAAAACAACATATATAGAATAATCCTTAAAACATATATATATAAAATAGAGGTTAGCACACACATACAAATAGAGAAGCACACAAACACACAAACCATATACACACTTAGTTTCAGTTGAGTACCCAATGCCTGATGTAGTGATTTCCGAAATGATAGCCGAAGCACTGTTGCCCTTTAAACCAATAAGCTTGGGCAGAGTTCCACCCTCAGTAAAGGTAGGCGTCACCCTCGAGGAACAAAGCACCAACCTCGGGAAGGTAGACACCTTGACCATTCAACCTCGGTGATCCATCATCGCCCCCTGGGGGTGATAGTACCGACCTCGGGAATGTGGCGCACCACCATCCTCAGTAAGATGACCTAACCGGCTTCAGAGGAGGAAGACTCACCACCTCCGGCAGGGGAAGACACCCCCGAAGGGCATCATCTGCGTCGAGGGGACTCGCGGATGATCGAAGCGACCTCGGATAAAAACCCTCCTCTTCCAAAAAGGTCACTTTTACCGAAGGGATCTCGAGAATATGAAAAAAATAATTAATGAGCCCCTAACACGCCGCCCTCGTACACATCCTGACATGCCGCCCTCGGACACGCCCTGACACACAGACCTACTATGGCCCCGGCTCTTGGACAAGACTGCCTATGGTCGGCTAGAGGTCCCCATTCCTGAGGGTACGGACTACATCCATCCGAACACATGTCATGATCTGAACAGGCTATGTCAGGCGGATTTCTCCTTACATCCTCCTATAAATATCTAGGAAATGGCCTCAGTAAGTGGTGGTGGACTCTTAAGGAAAAACATACCTCCTATTCTTATCATTGTTCATCTCACTAAATACTGACTTGGGCGTCGGAGGCTCCTCCCCTGGAAAAGTACTCCGGGGACCTCCTCACCCTTATTTTTTGAGTATTTCAGGCAATCTCTCCCAGCAAGTCCCTTCTTTAGACATTCCTCCCTTACCGGGAGTCCCTTCCAGCCTTACCGGGAGTCCTTTCCAGGCTCACCATGTCATACAGCGAAGATGCTGATAGGCATTATCTGGCGCCGTCTGTGGGAACCCACTCTCAGGTGCCTGTCGTTGAGACTCGACATTCTAAGGACAAGGAACTCCTGAAATCCCCGTCTGAGCGAAAGTTTAACTGGCAACCGAGCAACCCGCTGTAGGGACTTCCTTGCCTAAGGACCAACATCCTTTAACCGTTACGATGAGCTTCCTACGTGATTTTCAACACTCCATTGTGGCTAAAATGACCCAACAACTGGATCAAAGGTTGTCACAATAGCCTTCGGGAAGAAGAGCATCCTTGCCAACACCCCGTCGGGAGAGAAGCGCAAAATCTACTTACTGGAGTTCAGGGAGCAGGGACGTCCGCGATGAATGCTTGATAGAGGACATGCCTCCTAGAGTCCGATGTACTGGAGAAATGGGGTCAAAAGGGGCTAGGACTTCCCGCCGGCGAAGCTCTTCACCGGACGAAAGATCAAAATCTCCCCGACGCCGAAGTCATTCCCCGAAAAGGCAGGGTCATTCTTCATTGTCGGAGGCCTCCAAGCAGCGAGAAGAGCCCAGGGCCACCATCCTTATGGAAAAAATCCTAGAGAGGCTGGAGTAGGTAGAAAGGCAGATCGCTCGAAAGCTAATGTGGTCAAGGCTATCTGAGACCTTCACTAGAGAAGAGTCACCGTTCGTCCAAACGGTAGTAGAAGCGCACATTCCAAGCGACTTTCAAGTCCCTCACCTGAAGACCTATAATGGACGTAGTGACCTTCAAGCCAACCTAACCAAGTACAGATGTAGTATGGTGCTACACAGTGCCAATGATGCCACTCTCTGCAAATGCTTTGAGGTCACCCTCTCCAGTCCTACAACTGCATCATACAACTCCCTCACCCTGGGAACAATAATGGCTTTACAAGAGCTGTCCACAGCATTCACACAGCAGTTCATTGGTAGCAGGCCGACATCAAAGATGCCCATCCAGATGTTCGGCATAGCACAGAGAAATGGGGAAACCATTCACGACTATGTCGAAACATTTAACCGAGAGGCCCTGAGCGTGCTAGACTTCCGTCCTGAGATACGCATCCTCACCATGATACGGGGACTTCAACGGGACTCACAACTCTTTTACGAGTTCTCAAAAGACCCTCCAGACACCATTGGTGAGTTCTACCGAAGAACCGAACAGCACATGACAGCCGAAGAGCTGAGAATGCGAGGATTAAAGCCTAATCATCACCATCCCAAAGGCAAAAGCCATCAACCCCGGTATCCTATCGAGGGTGGTGGAAAAACTCAAAAAGAAAAGGGGGAAAGACCCATGTTGTTTACTCCCCTAAACACCTCCTGAACAAACATATTGCTGGCCATGGAAAGGCAAGGAAACCCGATCTAGCATCCGAAGGCCATGACTTTCAAAAACAAGAAAAATATGAAGAAGTTTTTCCAATTTCATCCGGATCATGGGCATGACACTGAGGATTACTTCCAGCTAAGGAAGTACATAAAGTCTCTAATAAAGCAGGGCCAACTTCGGTGCTACCTGCGGATGCGAGGAGGGGGGAAGAAGAAAAGAAAGCAAATGATGAGGAATATGATTCTGATAGACGCCGGAACCGAAATCCCAAAAGACATCCGCCACCTCCGGCTGGAATAATACAGACGATCACCCTTGGACTACCCTCGGTCGAAAGAAAGAGAAAAGCCAGGGAGATCTCGGCAATGGAATATGGTAACCCATCAAAAAAGCTTCTTCGGAAATGTGGGTCTACCATAGTATTCCCTCATGACGACCCACTTATAGTCATGGCAAGGATTGGGAGTTTGGACATCAAAAGAGTACTCCTCGATGACAGTTCTAACGCTGACGTCTTATTCTCTCATCTGCTACCAAATTTGGGTATCCCAAAGGGCGATCTCAAGTCTGTCACCTCCCCTACCCTCAAAGTGGGTCCGTCCAAACTCCCTGTCCTTGGATAGATTGACCTTCCTCTGATGTTAAGGGGAACTTCACTACAGAACAAGGATGAGCTTTTTGCCTCCACAATGACAAGGATCATCGTCATAGATGTCCCTTCGTCATAGAATGCCATCCTTGGGAGATAGACACAAGGAAACCTCCACATTCGCCCAAATGTGAAATACTTGATTGTCACCTTTGCCACAAAGGATGGAGATGCTGAGATCTTCATCGACCAAGGGGAAGTGAGAAAGGTGTTTGTCAAAGCAAGGAAGGCCCTAGCAAAGAGCTGCACACAGACTGCGGAAGTAAAGGCCATGCTCACAGGGGAGGCAAAGAAAGAAGAAACAGAAGACCCCAAGAAAGTAGAAACAGAAGATATAGAACTTGACCCAGGCCGAAGTACACGAATGGGGAAAAAATTGGCCGAAGGTGACAAGGAAAAACTTGTATCTTTCCTGTTAATGAACAAAGATCTGTTTGCCTACTCACCAAAGGACATGCATGGGGTAGACCACTGCATAATCCAACATAGCCTAAAGGTGCGCCTAGAGGCAAAGCCCATTTGACAAAAAAGTGAAGCCTTACGGCGCATAAGAACAACTTGATTAAAACCGAAGTCCAACACCTAATAAAAGCAAGTGTAATTAGGGAAGTCAAATACCCCGAATGGCTTAGTAACGTGGTTATCGCCACAAAGGAAGGGAATGACAAACTCTGAATGTGCATCGACTTTCGAAATGTGAACGATGCTTGCCCTAAAGATTCATATCCACTGCCACTAATAGACCAGTTGGTGCACTCAACCGCCGAGTATGGCCTCCTGAGTTTCCTCGATGCCTTCAGTGGGTATCATCAATCAAGATGGACCCCAAAGATGAGCAAGAAACTGCCTTCATCACCGAAGTTGGTACATACAGCTACATTAGAATGCCCTTCGGGCTTAAAAATGCAGGAGCCACGTACCAGAGGTTAATGAACAGGGTCATCAACTCCCAAATAGGGAGGAACATGGAAGTTTACGTCGATGATATGAGAGTTAAGAGGAAACTAGCTAATAGTCATATCATGGACTTAAAGGAAACATTCCACCAGCTGAGGACCTTCGGAATCCGTCCTAACCCTGAAAAATGCGTGTTTAGGGTGAACGCGGGTAAGTTCCCCAGATTTATGGTGTCAGAAAGAGGTATTGACGCCAATCTAGAAAAAGTAAAGGCCCTATTGAGATTCCTAACTCCCACGATGACAAAGGATGTGCAGAGACTCACATCCCTCGGCAGATTCATCTCTAGATATGGAGATCACTGCCAACCGTTCTTTAAAGTCCTCACCAAGGAAGCAAAAAATGCTGGCAACCATGGTACCAAGGTGCATCCTTGGAACGAAGACTGCCAAAAGGCCTGAGAAGAGCTTAAGGTCTACCTAACTCATCTGCCGACACTCCGGCGGCCACGGGAAGGGGAACCCCTCATACTATACCTCCCCATCACCGAAAAAGCGCTGAGTTCGGTCCTTGTAAGGGAGGAGGGGGCAAAGCAATGGCCAGTATATTATGTGAGCAAGTCCCTGCACGGTGCCAAGGTCAGGTACCCCGTACTACAAAAGGTTATTTATGCCCTGGTGCTTGCAAGCAGAAGGCTACGACCGTATTTCGAAGGCCACCCTATTATTGTCCGAAGCAACTTGCCTCTTTGAGACATCATGTGTTAGTGTTGTGCCCAAAAACCAATCATGAGATGATTGTATTTTTTGCACATTGAGTCATGATATTTTATTAAGGCATTAATCCAGCAATTATGTTTGTTGTTTTGTTTTTGCGTAACTTAACAAACATAATTGTAACCCTAGAATAATGATATTCTTAAATGTCCCTGGTCTAGTATTATTGTGGAGCGGGTTGTAATAATACATAACGACTACCATATGTGCAGACTAATATGAGATACGTAGTCTACATATGGGTACAAGTTGGAGAACTTGTGTACTGGACCGACCCACCATGAGAACACTACATGGATCGTTATATGAGTGTCATAAGTGATTCTCATAGTGATCAGGGTATATGTAGTCCTTCGACCTAAGATCATCAAGGTTCCCTACATGTGAGTCACATACTTTGATACTTTCCTTTGTTGCTCGTAACTGAGTGAACTTGAAGGAGGTCATTGGGTATGTCACATATCATGCGAAGGGATTTGTATGATCAAGATGGGATTTGTCCCTCCTATGTAACGGGAGTGATATCTTCGGGCCCCTTGATAGAGTGAGACTTAGAAAATGCATGGCCATGCTCGGATGAGTTGATATACGATATCAATGTCATCAGTTTAAGTTGGTCTACTCGGTAATCAAGAAACCAAAGATTGGGCTATACGAGAGTGACACATTCCATGTCTCGTGCTTAGTCTTGATATCTTGGACAAAGGGACAATGGCATATATCGGTGATGATCATAAAGGTTTAGTCGATTCACCGACAATCTTGTCACTTGGGTAGCAATGATGTGTTGCTAGACACCGCTCATTGCTTATGATCATAAATGTGATTTATGATCATTGCCAACATGGCAAGAGCCTATTGGGTCGCACACATAGAGCTATTTGGATCATTAGAGTGCATGGGCTAATTATTTGGGTTATGGTTTCACTTTAATTTCGTATTAATAATGGGCCCAAGAGTTGAGCCATTATTAAGCCCGAAATTAAAGCCTAATTGGATTAGGGCTTTGAAACCCATTAGGCCTGGAAGTTGAGTTTCACTATAAATACAACTTTTAAGTGAGAAATTCGCAGGTCTCCTTGCCCTAGCCTCCAAAAAGGACAGCCACACTCTTCTCTTGCAATTCCTTGGAGGACGCAAGCTAGCACTGCGAGCGCAAGAGAAACGCATCTGCCGGGACGTGGTGGAAGCGTGGTGATCCCAAGAGGCTCGTGTGGATACCATAGAGAGCTTGAACACGTCAACTGTTCAGGTTTTGTGATTCGACTCTACAGTTGAGTGAGAGATCTCAACCGAAAATTAGGTATGAAAATTTTTGAACACCCGGTTTACCCCGTTTCACTTGGATCCTGGAGGGTTTCGGTTAAATTCCGTTGCACTGTTTGGCTCCCGAAACCCATCAGTGGTATCAGAGCTACTGGTGAAACCCTAAATCGGGATTGATGTTGAATCGCATGATGTTATGTGTTCGGTTGCTTTTCGGCCATGATTAATTAGATTGATTCATGATGCATGAAACCGGAACGCGTAATGAACATATGACATATAAGAAGAAATGACACTAATTGGTTAATGAGATTAATCTGAAATTGAATGGTATGAGATACCTATATGGATTAGGATTCTTGCAATAATTGCAAAAACCCTAGCTTGGTTAGAATTCGGCCTGTTCGGGCACCGAAAGTAAGGTATTTTTGGTGGCTCGAATGGAGGAGTCTCGGGTGCCTACTTGCTCGAAATAGAAGATTTCGGGCTAAGCAATTGTAAGACAATTTTTTGCGCCGGGGGGCGCTGCCCCCCACGCCCCCCCGCAAGGGCGGCTCCCCTTGACCCCGTCCGCTGACCGGTCAGCGGAACCACCGCCCACTGACAGGCCAGCGGGACCGCCATATGCGAAGCGCCACATTCAACACGCGAAAATTGGCATGCATCTTTGTTGAATGAGATTTGACATGATATGCTGATTGGTGTTTGAAGCATGGTGCATGGTTATAGCCCTTGATTGGTTGTACTTGTAAATACGGCCTGCGAGTCGTGCCTTCTCTTGTTACTCTCATTGTACATTCTCTTCTCACCTTACTCCCCTCGAATGTAACTCGAGGTTTCTATTATTGATGTAATGGTGCATTATGGGATCATCCAAGGTTGGTATGTCCAAGGATCATCCAAGGTGGTATGTCCAAGGAGGTGACAACAAAAGGGCAACCAAGAAAGGAAGAGAAGGAGCTTGTGAAGACTCTTTTCTTTTCTTAGGCTTTTATGATATTCTCATTGGCTTGAGAATATCGCATAGTTTGGGCTATAACCATGTCACATTTACTTTCTTGTAAGCATGAGATGCATGTTTTATATTTGTATGTGATGCATGTATAAGACAACCGGAGATAACAAATTGGTGAGATCAAAAGAAAAAATCCCTCAAACAAATATTAAGTCATTAAATGTGATGCCTTCCAAATGTTGGCACTCGTCAAGACTTTGATCAACATTAGGTGGGTTTGCCAAAGCAAAGCACCTATGTTCATCTTGGTAAGGCGCGATGGGATAATAGTGATATCCAAATTGCTAACTTTGGGTCCGACTTAACTAAGTCATCCTAATAGGATTAGGGACTTAGAGGCATAGAGTTGGGCTTAAGCTCATGAGATGAGCTTGGACAAGTGTTGTTCACCCAACTATCCAAGAGTTGCATAAGATGCAATTGGCAAGGAGTTGCCTACCTAAATAGCTGTAACTTGAGAGAAAAGCCAAAGCTGACTCAGGTTGTGGTCAAATATGGATCTTGGCCCACTAGAATACCTTAGCGCCGAGGTGTTCCGAAATAATATCGAGGGTTATTATTTTGAGGAAAATAGTGGGAGTATCGTTTAATAAAAGTCCTTATTAAATGAATTAAAATACATGACTCTTACACTGCATATTTACTGTTGTAGATAACCATGGCACAAAACACATCGACACTTTCGTTGCGATCGATCCTTGAGAAGGAAAAACTGAATGGGACCAACTTTCTCAAATGGTACCGAAACTTGAGGATAGTCCTCAAACAAGAGAGAAAGGCTTATGTCCTAGAGCAGCCCATTCCGAATGAGCCTGCTGCCACTGCTCCAAGAGCTGAAAGGGATGCTCACAAGAGGCATTCTGATGATGCTTTGGATGTTGCATGCCTCATGCTTATTACCATGGAATCTGAGCTTCAGAAGCAACATGAGAACATGGGGGCGTTCGATATGATCGAACATCTCAAAATGCTTTTCCAAGAGCAAGCTAGGCATGAGAGGTTTGAGACCTCTAAGGCATTGTTTCAGTGCAAGATGTCTGAGGGAAGTCCCGTGGGTCCTCATGTGCTCAAGATGATTGGGTACATTGAGAATCTTGAGAATTTGGGATTTGCTCTTCAGAAAGAGTTGGCTATTGATGTAGTCTTGCAATCGTTGCCTGAAAGCTACAGTCAGTTCGTCATGAACTATAACATGAATGACCTTGACAAGTCCCTCCCTGAATTGCTCAACATGTTGAGAACTGCTGAGCAAAACCTTAAGAAGGCTAAGCCCATTTTGATGGTTCAAAAGGGCAAGGGAAAGGGAAAAGCCAACAAGAAGAAGGATAAAGCTAATGGAAAGTCCAATGCTAGTTCTTCTTCAGCTGCACTGAAACCAAAGGGTGGTGTGGCAAAGGAAGGGGAGTGCTTCCATTGTAAGCAACCTGGACACTGGAAGCGCAACTGCAAGCTCTATCTTGAAGAACTTGCTAAGGAAAAGGGAAGTAAGACTTCCACTTCAGGTATTTTTGTTATAGAGGCTAACTTTTCTACTTCCTCATCTTGGGTATTGGATACTGGATGTGGATCTCACATTTGTGCAAATGTGCAGGATCTAAGTAGAAGTAGAAGATTGGCCCGAGGTGAAGTGGACCTACGTGTTGGAAATGGAGCAAGGGTTGCTGCCTTAGCCGTAGGGACTTATGTTCTCACTTTACCTAGTGGATTAGTTTTAGAATTAGACAACTGCTACTTTGTGCCTACTATTAGTAGAAATTTGATTTCTGTTTCTTGTTTGGACAAGAAAGGTTTTTCATTTATAATAAAGGACAAATGTTGTTCTATTTATTTGAATGAAATCTTTTATGGTAGTGCTCAACTTAGCAATGGGTTGTATGTTCTAGACCTCGAAGATCCAATCTATAATGTGAATACCAAGAAGGTCAGATTAAATGATTCAAACCCGACCTATCTCTGGCACTGTCGCTTGGGCCATATAAATGAGACCCGCATATCCAAGCTCCATAAGGATGGACTCTTGGACTCATTTGATTTTGAATCATATGAGACATGTGAGTCATGTTTGTTGGGCAAGATGACCAAAGCCCCATTCACAGGGCAAAGTGAAAGGGCTAATGACTTACTAGGACTCATACATAGTGATGTATGTGGCCCTATGTCTACACAAGCTAGAGGAGGTTTCCAATACTTCATTACTTTCACTGATGACTTCAGCAGATATGGCTATGTGTATCTCATGAGACACAAGTCAGAATCCTTTGAAAAGTTCAAAGAATTCAAGAATGAAGTAGAGAATCAACTCGGGAAGAGTATCAAAGTGCTTCGATCAGATCGAGGTGGAGAGTACTTGGATCGAGAATTCCTTGACTATCTGAAGGAGTGTGGTATAGTATCACAACTCACTCCACCAGGTACACCTCAATGGAATGGTGTATCTGAAAGGAGAAATCGAACTCTGTTAGACATGGTTCGCTCTATGATGAGTCAAGCTGACCTTCCAAACTCCTTTTGGGGACATGCTCTAGAGACAGCCGCTTTTACACTAAACCGAGTTCCATCTAAATCGGTTCAAAAGACACCATATGAGATATGGAGTGGGAGGCGTCCCAATTTGTCTTTTATGAAGATTTGGGGCTGTGACGCTTATGTGAAACGTCAATCCTCTGACAAACTAGGGCCCAAATCTCAAAAATGCCTTTTTGTTGGGTATCCCAAAGAAACAAAGGGTTACTATTTCTACAATCCTTCTGAGCAAAAAGTGTTTGTTGCTCGAACTGGTGTCTTTTTAGAGAAAGAGTTTATCTCTAAAGAAACTAGTGGGAGGAAAGTAGAACTTGAAGAAATTCAAGAACAACAAGGAGACATCGAACCTGAAATGGAACCTGAACAGACACCACAAGATGTTGTGGTTCAAGAGTCTGTTCCTGTAGCACAGAGCCCACGTAGGTCTGGTAGGATTCGGCGTGAGCCCTGAGAGATATGGATTTCTTGTGACTCACACCAGTGATGTGATGCTCATGGATCAGGATGAGCCCACAACCTACCAACAAGCTATGTCAGGGCCTGACTCTGAGAAGTGGCTAGTGGCCATGAAATCCGAGATGGAATCCATGTATGAAAACCAAGTATGGACTTTGGTTGACCCACCTGAAGGGGTAAAACCCATAGGGTGCAAATGGGTTTTCAAGAAGAAAACTGACATGGATGGTAATGTGATTACCTTTAAGGGACGATTGGTTGCAAAAGGTTTCAAGCAAATTCATGGTATTGACTATGATGAAACTTTTTCACCAGTTGCTATGCTTAAATCCATCCGAATTTTGTTTGCTATTGCTGCACACTATGATTATGAGATATGGCAAATGGATGTCAAAACTGCATTCCTAAATGGAAAGCTACTTGAGGATGTGTACATGACACAACCTGAGGGTTTTGTCACTCCTGAGAATGCCAATAAAGTGTGCAAGTTGCAAAGGTCCATTTATGGACTGAAGCAAGCTTCTCGAAGTTGGAATCTTCATTTTGATGATGCAATCAAAGAGTTTGGTTTTATCAAAAATGAAGATGAACCTTGTGTCTACAAGAAGGTTAGTGGGAGCGCTATTGTCTTCTTGGTGTTGTATGTAGATGACATACTACTCATCGGGAATGACATTCCTGAGCTACAGTCTGTGAAGACTTGGCTAGGGAAATGTTTCTCTATGAAGGACTTGGGTGAAGCAGCCTATGTGTTAGGCATCAGGATCTATAGAGATAGATCTAGAAAGCTTCTTGGCCTAAGTCAAAGTACATATATTGACAAGGTGCTAAAGAGGTTTAGCATGCAAGATTCCAAGAAAGGATTCTTGCCCATGTCACATGGTATCACTCTTTCTAGATCTCAGTGTCCGAGTACAACCGAGGAGAGAGAGCGCATGAGTAAGATTCCATATGCCTCAGCAATTGGATCTATCATGTATGCCATGATATGTACTCGTCCCGATGTCTCATATGCTTTGAGCATGACGAGTAGGTACCAATCGAACCCCGGTGAGAGTCACTGGACAGCTGTTAAGAACATCCTTAAGTACTTACGAAGGACTAAGGATGCATTCTTGGTCTTTGGAGGTGAAGATGAGCTCGTTGTAAGGGGTTACACCGATGCAAGCTTCCAATCCGATAAGGATGATTTTAGATCGCAATCTGGTTATGTGTTTTGTATTGGTGGTGGTGCTGTGAGCTGGAAGAGTTCAAAGCAAGAGACAGTAGCTGACTCTACAACAGAATCTGAGTACATTGCCGCCTCTGATGCTGCGAAGGAGGCAGTTTGGATCAAGAAGTTCATCACTGAACTTGGAGTGGTTCCAAGCATTGCCGACCCGATAGAGCTCTATTGTGACAACAATGGAGCAATCGCACAGGCTAAGGAACCTCGATCTCACCAGCGATCCAAACACATACTCCGACGCTATCATCTCATCAGGGAGATCATCGAGAGGGGTGATGTAAGGATATGCAGGACTTCGACAGATAGCAACATTGCTGATCCACTGACAAAGCCCCTTACGCAGCAAAAGCATGATAGCCATTCTAGGTCCATCGGTATTAGATACATGGATGATTGGCTTTTAGTGCAAGTGGGAGATTGGAAGTTGAGTCTCACTATGAATACAACTTTTAAGGGAGAAATTCGCAGGTCTCCTTGCCCTAGCCTCCCAAAAGGACAGTCGCACTCTTCTCTTGCTATTCCTTGGAGGACGCAAGCTAGCACTACGAGCGCAAGAGAAACTCATCTGCCGGGATGTAGTGGAAGCGTGGTGATCCCGAGAGGCTCGTGTGGATACCATAGAGAGCTTGAACACGTCAACTGTTCAGGTTTTGTGATTCGACTCTACAGTTGAGTGAGAGATCTCAACCGAAAATTAGGTATAAAAATTTTTGAACACCCAGTTTACCCCATTTCACTTGGATCCTGTAGGGTTTCGGTTAAATTCCGCTGTGCTGTTTGGCTCCTGAAACCCAACAATGGTTTTCTAGTGGACTAGGAGAGACTAACCAAGCTGGAAGATTGCAGAAACCGTTGAAAGGTAAGGACATTACAAAGGCTGGAAAACCTAGTATGGGAGGCAAGGCAAAGAGTAAGTTTATTGGCTGAAGGTGTCCTCAATGCAAGAAGTTTCATGGAAAAAGGCCATGTTATTTTGAAATACAGGCATGTCTCATATATGGATCTTTGGATCACTGGATCAAGGACTGCCCTTTAATCCAAAGAAAAGGGCAGAAGGACCAAGGCCAAAATAGGCCCAATATGCCACTTGTTAAAGACAATCAACCAAGGGGTCCTTCGAGAGCTCAAAGGCCCCAAGTGCAGAGAGATGGAAGGGTATTCAATATTGATAAGGGAAAGACATCCCAACAAGGAGCACTTAGAGGTAACATTTATTTTAATGGTGTGCCAATTAGTGTGTTGTTTGATACTGGTGCTTTAGTGTCTATTATGGCTAGAAAGTTTACTGAATCCATGAAATTGTCTATAGAATTCATGCCTAATATATTAGTAGTAAGAACAGCAGGTAGTTAATGTCTTTTCACTAATGAACTGGCTAAGAATTATGGGGTAGTAGTTGGAAAGACTAAGATTTTGACTTATCTGCTAGTGTTAAATATTCCAAAGTATGATATTATTCTTGGCATGGATTGGTTAACAAAGCATGGAATCAATATTGATTGTGCTAAAAGAGAAATCACATTGCCCAGTAATAAAGTGCATGCATTAGTGAATTTTAAGAAATTAGTGTATGAAATGCATGGCATGGAACTAGAAGTTATGGATGAAATTCCTGTGATTTTTGAAGATGAATATTACACGTTAAATGATGTTGAAATTGATGAGAAAGTTCATAAAATTCATGTAGTGAGAGACTTTCCAGAAGTCTTTCCTAAAGACCTGCCAGGTATTCCCCCTCCAACAAAGATAGAATTTGAAATCAAGTTACAAATCGGGGTAGTACCAATATCCATACCTCCTTATAAAACGCCAATCACAAAGATGACTG
This sequence comes from Aquilaria sinensis, assembly GCA_005392925.1. Classification (NCBI taxonomy): domain Eukaryota; kingdom Viridiplantae; phylum Streptophyta; class Magnoliopsida; order Malvales; family Thymelaeaceae; genus Aquilaria; species Aquilaria sinensis. Next base: position 26,239 of record SMDT01000927.1, on the reverse strand, counting down.
AGCTCAAGAAACAACTTGATGAACTTCTTCAGAAAGGGTTCATAAGACCAAGTGTTTCACCGTGGGGAGCTCCAGTTCTCTTTGTGAAAGAGAAGGATGGATCCTTGCGATTGTGTAATGACTATAGAAAGTTGAATGCTGTGACTATCAAAAACAAGTATGCACTCCCTAGGATTGAGGATCTATTTGATCAACTCAAGGGAGCAAAGATCTTTTCTAAGATTGATTTGAGATCTAGGTACTTTCAGTTAAGAGTAAAAGATGAGGATATACCCAAAACAGCATTCTAAACAGGATATGGACACTATGAGTATACAGTTATGCCATTTGGCTTGACTAATGCCCCTATTGCATTCATGGACCTGATGAACTGTGTGTTTAGACCTTACTTGGACAAGTTTTTCGTGGTGTCCCTTGATGACATCCTAGTGTATTCTGAGGATGAAAGTGAACATGAGGATCACTCTAGAACTATCTTGAACACACTATTGAACAATCAACTGTATGCAAAATTTTCCAAGTGCCAATTTTGGATTACAGAAGTATCTTTCCTTGCACACATCATTGATGCACAAGGCCTTAAAGTAGACCCAGAAAAGGTCAAGGCTGTGCAATAGTGGGAAAGACCTAAAACTTTAAAAGAAGTCAGAAGCTTCATAGGACTGGCAGGCTATTATAAAAGGTTTGTACCAAAAATTTCAATGATTGCCTTAGTTCTAACTCAACTAACCAAGAAAGGTCAAAGATTTGAGTGGACTGAGAAGTGTGAAAAAAGTTTTCAGGAACTGAAGAGCAGATTGACTCAAGCCCCAATATTGATCCTACCTGATCCAAGTAAGCCTTGTATCATTTATATAGATGCATCTAGATTCGGGTTAGGATGTGTTCTGATGCAAGATAGAAATGTGATTGCTTATGGGTCAAGGCAATTGAGAACCCATGAGCAAAACTATCCTACCCATGACCTAGAGCTTACTAGGGTGATATTTACCCTAAAACAATGGAGGCGTTACCTTTTGGGAGGCTCATTTGTGGTATACACTGACCATAAGAGCCTAAAGTACCTGTTCACTCAGAAAAAGTTGAACATGAGGCAAAAAAGATGGTTGGAGTTTATCAAAGACTACAATTGCAGCATTGAGTACACTGAAGGTAAAGGCAATCTAGTGGCAGATGCCTTAAGTAGAAAGTACACAAGTTTGCTAAAAGGTAGATCTTTGGTAGATACTAGTGAGGAGAATAGTTTGATATGCCTTTGGAATAAGTGGCAACAGTGGGAAGAAGCACAAGTCTATACATTAACTATTCAGTCTAGATGGATTGAGGAAATAAGGAAGGCACAAAAAGCAGATCCAAAACTAAAGAAGATTTCAGGAGAAGACAAAGGGTCCTTGTATGAATCATTTTCCCATAAGCAAGGATTATTGTACTTCAAGGACAGAATATATGTGCCTAGTTAGGAAGAACTCAAAAATGAGATACTTATAGTGGCTCACATGAGCAAACTAAATATCCATCCTGGAAGTGAAAAGATGTACAAAGACTTGAAGACACATTTTTGGTGGCCAAACATGAAGAAAGACAGCCACATATGTGTCTAAATGTGCAACATGCCAAAGAGTGAAAGTAGAGAACCAGAAGCCAGCAGGAACACTACAAACTTTACCCATTCCAGTTAGAAAGTGGGGTAACATAACAATGGACCTCTTAACTGGGTTGCCTATAACCAGATTAAGACATGACACAATCTAGGTCATTGTGGATAAGTTAACCAAGTGTGTTCACTTTTTGCCAATAAAGATCACAAACTTGCTTGAAAAATTGGGACAAATGTGCATCAAAGAGATAGTAAGGCTACATGGAGTACCAGACTTTGTAGTGTCAAGCAGAGATCCAAGGTTTACAGCTAGATTTTGGAGTACTTTTCACAAGGCACTAGGATCTAAATTCCACCTGGGCACTACATATCATCCCCAGACTGATGGACAGACTGAGAGTGTGATTCTGATATTAGAAGACATGCTCAGGAGTTGTATATTGGATTTTAAAGGGGAATGGGACCAACACTTACCTTTGGTGCAATTCTCTTATAACAATAGTTATCAAACCACCATTGCTATGGCACCTTATGAAGCCCTTTATGGGAGAAGGTACATGACACCCCATTGTTGGGTGGAAGCCTCAGATAGGCTCAAGTTGGGTCTAGAGATTATTGAAGACACAATAAGTTAAATCAAGAAGATACAAGAAAGGTTAAAAATAGCTAATGAAATGACCATTGCTTATGTGAACAAAAGTAGAAGAAACTTGGAGTTTGTGGTTGGAGACAAAGTGTGGCTCAAAGTAGCACCAACCAAAGGCACTATGAGGTTTGGCAAACATACTAAGTTATCTCCAAGGTACATTGGTCCTTATGAAATACTAGAAAGGGTTGGCAAGGTGGCTTATAGGTTGCCTCTACTGTCGAGTATGTCAAGTGTCTATAATGTTTTCCACATCAGTATGCTTAAGAAGTGTTTGCTAGACACAAAGCCTACTATAGTGGTGGAAGAAATACAGTTAGAGCCTAGTTTGACGTACGAAGAGAAACCTATAGCTATCCTAGCTAAGAAAACCAGAAGGCTAGGAAACAAGCTTATTCCAATGGTCAAAGTTCAGTGGTCACACCATTTTGAAGGAGAGGTGACCTAGGAAACTGAGAAAGGAATGCAAGAGAGATATCTAGTAGAGTACCCCAAGCTAAAGGCAATTTTGGAGGACCAATTTTTAAGGGGGCAAGAAATGTTACACCTTCACAAAATGGGAAAATTATAGCATAAGGACCTAAACTTATAGGCTTTAATTTTCACCATACTGCATGATTTATGAAGTGTAAAGTATTCAATATGCACCCCCTTAAGTGGCAAAAACAATGATCGCTTGGTCCTTATGAAAGCATTGGCACATCGCCTAATTTTCAAGTAACCTATGGACTAAATTCTAAGGTTACAAAAGTTGGGTACTCAATTGCACAAATCTCTAAAGATGGCTATGGAAAGGACATGGATGGAATTGTGAGGAAAGGACATGGATGGAATTATGAAGAAATGACAAGGATGGAATTAAGGATATTGTTGGGGACCAAAGTGCTTAAGAAGGCAAAGTTGGTCATTTATGGCATAATGCCAACTAAGGATCCAAGTGTCCACATTTTTGCCTAAAGTGAAAATAATTTTTTGACAAGGTTAAAAGAGGCCAAATTCTATCATTTTCCCAGCCAAAATGGCTGGAAATAACCTGTCCATATGTTGGCCAAATTTTCCAAAATTTGCATATATGCCACCTTGGTCAAAATGATGTATAAATGAAGAAAAATCTTCATTTCATTGGCATTTTCCTTAAATTTCAATCTCCAGCAGCTAAGACCTCTTCCCAAGGATCTTCCATCATCCTCCATAACCACCATACCTTAAGAAAACAAGAGGAAGCAAGAGATAGCAAGGATGACATCAAAGAGTGCAAGAAAACCTAATTTTGGTTCTGTTTGGGTTTTCAGATTTCATAGCAAAGGTAAGGGTTTTCTAAAGTTTCCTGGATTGTTTATTGTATTTCCAAACATCCATGAAGATTAGATCATGCTTGGAAGAGAGCAAAAAGCTCAAGGAACCAAGTATGGGTTAAGGGGAAAGAAGCATGGCAAGGTTTCGGCCTTAGTGTTACCATGCTAAAGATGGCAGCAAGAAAGAAGGGTTTCTAAAGCCCAAGTTAGAACTAACTAAGACCTAAAAGACTACTAAGACCAAGAAAAAGCTTGAGGAGGGCGGCCATAGTGTTACTAAAGTGATATCTTATTGTTTTATTGAATGATTATGGACTAACCCTCATGTGTTATTGCTGCCAACAATACATGTGTTTGTTGTTGTGCTTGTTGGTGCATATGGTTGCCATATTTGTGTGTATGTGTTGTTTTTGTATGTTTTTATGTATTTTGATTTCAGGTGGTACGTTGCTGTGGAAGGCTTTACATTGAAAGCACTTCCTAAGTTCTTTACAAAGAGCTTACTCCCCTGTCTGTCCATTTTCAGGAACACCTGAATAAGAACATTTAAACTAATAGTTATAGTTTGATTCTTCTTGTGAAATTTCACATACATGAACTTCAATATGTCTAGTATTAAAATGGAGTGTTTCATGGTTTTTAGAGAACATTTGCTCATTTTATTGTTGGTACTTTCTGCCTTACATAGCAGCTGCCTTTTGAAGTTTCTGGAGTGCATTGTGGTTGTAAGGCTCATCAAGAAGATAGTGTACATACCCAACAAAGCTAGGACATATTTATGATCCATATATGCATTTAAATACACTATGGATGGTGTATGGATGATATATGGAGCAATAATTTGATGTTTCAAATTGAATGTTCAATTCTGTCCATTTTGCAACTCATTAGCTGATGCAAATAAAATTATGTTTAGTGCTTATGGAATGCCTCTAAATTCAAGGGAATGACTTTCCAAGTGTTTAAGACATGTAAGAACCTTCCCATGTTGGTTTTGCACCTGGAAATGAAGTGTATGAATCTTATGAAATTTTGTACGGCAAAATGGTCATAAAGTGACCAAAATTTTGACTCTGCATTAAAGCTCCATAACTCCCTGTGTAGAAGGAATATCAGTATCAAATTTTGACCACACCTAGAACACATATATATGTTGAACTAAAATGTATAATTTCTAAATTTGGAGCTCTCTAGCCAAAGATATGACATTCCAAAGTTGGCTAAGTTACTGTTTATCTGGTTAGAATTTGGTAACCAACTTAAAAAATCCATAACTTGGTCCATAGGTGGGATTTTGATGTAAAACAAAATTTATTGGTTTGCTCTATGTATCTAATTGATAATAGATCAAATAAAATAGGGGTTTACATGGCTAGAATGATACAGTTTATTAGTGGAAGTTACAAGTGCAATGGCTGGCCACTAGAACTTAACAAGATTGCCTAATGTGTGGAAGGAAAAACTAATAATTGTGCTAGTGTTTTTCCTTCTTAGCTACCATAGTGTGCATAAATGTAAATATATGTGTTATGGTTTGACCAATGTACGTATATTTTCATAACGACCAAGACGCCACTTGGGTAACGTAGTGAGCATTGTTTTGATGGCCTACAGAACATGGATATCTCCTGGGAGATTGACACATTAAATATTGTCACTATATTTAAGCTCTCCGAATGGTAACAGTAAAACCTTGCATATGTACTACAGGCTAAGCAATTATAGCCTACTATTAGTGTTGTGCCCAAAAGTCAATCGTGAGATGATTGTATTTTTGCACATTGAGTCATGATATTTTATTAAGGCATTATTGCAACAATTATGTTTGTTATTTTTTTTCTTCGTAATGTAATAAACATAATTATAGCCCTAGAATAATGATATTCTTAAATGTCCCTAGTGTAGTATTATTGTGGACTGGGTTTCAATAATATAGAACGACTAACATATGTGGAGACTAATATGAGATATGTAGTCTACATATGGGAACAAGTTGGAGAACCTGTTACTGGACCGCCCCACCATGAGAATGTTCCATGGATCGTTATATGAGTGTCATAAGTGATTCTCATGGTGATCATGGTATATATAGTCCTCTGACCTAAGATCATCAAGGTTCCCTACATGTGAGTCACATACTTTGATACTTCCCTTTGTTGCTCGTAACTGAGTGAACTTAAGGAGGTCATTGGGTATGTCACATATCAAGCGGAGGGATTTGTCCCTCCTATGTAGCGGGAGTGATATCTTTGGGCCCCTTAATAGAGTGAGACTTAGAAAATGCATGGCTATGCTCAGATGAGTTGATATATGATATCAATGTCATCGGTTTAAGTTAGTCTACTCGAAAATCAAGAAACCAAAGATTGGGCAATACAATAGTGACACATTCCATGTCTCATGCTTAGTCTTGATATCTTGGACAAACGGACAATGGCATATATGGGTAATGATCATAAAGGTCTAGTTAAATTACCGACGATCTCGTACTTGGGTAGCAATGATGTGTTGCTAAACACCATTCATTACTTATGATCATAAATCACATCATAAATGTGATTTATGATCATTGCTAACGTGGTAAGAGCCTATTGGGTGGCACACACCCATGAACACACACGCCCCTACCTCCTGTCTAGAACGGCCTAAGGCTAGCTAGAGATACTTGCCCCTGAAGGAATGGATCGGATCTGACGACACACATGTCATGATCTGGACAGGCTGTGTTAAATGGCCTCCTCCCTCCACCCTCCTATAAATACCTAGAAGGGACCTTGGTAAGAGGGCTTTTCTCTACTATCTGCTCTTTACTATCACTCTCACAAATACTAACTTGGGTGTTGGAGGCTCCCCCACCAAAAACACACTCCGGGGATTCTTTAACCCTGGTTCTTCAAAGTTTTGTAGACACCTTCACACCGAAAGTCTCTTCTTCAGGCCAGCATGTCATACAACGAGGTTGATCCTGGGCATCACTAGTCGAGTAGGTAAGGGACTAACTCCTAAGTCCTAAGTAAAACCGAGGAAGTTGTGGTGAACTCAAGTTGTTTATATTAATGATAGTAGGATAGCATAATATGTTACCCACTCCGGGGTAGTCTAGTTATGGTGCCAAAATTGTGCATTTAGACCCCCAGGATTGGCAATGTTCTGTAGGCCATCAGAACACTACCCTTAGTGTGCATACCCAAGTGGCCCTCTTGGGCACTATGTAAACTCATGCATATTGGTCCAACCATCACACAAATATTCACATTTCATGCACACCATGGCAGCAAAGATGGAAACCACTAGCACAAGTCTTAATCTTGGCCACAACACATTAGGCAATCTTGTTAAGTTCTAGTGCCCAGCCACTGCACTTGTAACTTCCACTAATAAACTGTATCATTCTAGCCACATAACCCCCCTGTTTTCTTGCCCCATCACCAAGTGGAGACTTAGATCAAACCAAGGAATATTGTTTTACATCAATAGCCCACATATGGACCAAGTTATGGATTTTTTAATTTGTTTATAAAATTCTGACCAAATGAACAGTAACTCAGCCAACTTTGCAACGTCATATCTTTGGATACAGGGCTATAAATCCAGAAATTCTAAATCCTAGTTAACCTTATAGATGTCCTCTAGGTGTGGTCAAACTTTCATAGCAAGATTCATTCTACACAGGGAGATATTAAACTTTAGGTCCAAAGTCAAAATTCTGGCAACTTTTGGACCATTTTGCCCATACAATTTTTCATAAGTGTGCAAATACTACATTCACTAGGGGAAAGCCCTCCAAAGCTATCCCATATATGTCCATTACATATAAGAATTAAATTCCCTTCCTTTTAACAACTTTATGTGGCCAAAATAGAATTTACAAGTAAGTAGCCCATCATTCACACTTAGGCAGCTTTGCACCACATCACTTACATAGCCAAAACATTACTCAAATGTTCACATACTTGTCTCATTTTACATACACTACATGTACATGCATACATGCACTACTATATGTTTTAACTCAGCTAAATACACACCCTAGGTTACAGGAGGTCCTGAGACACAATGGACTCCAAAAATTGGATGCTAGACAGCTGCTGCACAACACAATAAGTACCACCATTAAAAATACCAAATGTGCTCCTAAAACTACCAAACTTTCCAGATCATAGCCAGACATATGGAAGTTCATGTACTTGAAATTTCAGCTTAAAAATCAAACCAAAAGGTTAGTTTGAAGGTGATCTTTCAGCTGGACCTGAAATGATAGAATTGAGGGGAGTAAGTTTCATTGAGAAACTTAGTAAGGGTAGCACTTGGATTCAATAGGCAATGTAACCATCATTAAAACCTGCATCCAAAGACACTAAAATAAAAAAACCACAGTGCATATATACAAGATATAGCAACCAAATGCAGCATCCAAACACAAACTACAAACACATGAAATGTGGCAGCAAGATATACCATAGGTTAGTCCATAAAACATACAATAAACATAAATAAATCATTATGGAAGCCCTCCTCAAGCTAATGCTTGGTCTTAGGAGGATTTTAACACTAGTTAGTACTAACTTTGGGCTCTAGAAACCCTCATTTTACTGCCATCTTTGTGCACTTCACACTAGGTCACAAAACCTTCAGTAAGTGCACTCCCCTCACTAAGCTTGGTTCACCAAGCTCATGGCTCTCTTCCAAGCTTAGACCTAGCTTCATGGATGTCTGAAAATTGTAGAAAACAGTCCATGGGAGCAAGAGAACCCTTACCAAAGTGAGTAGGCCAAAAATCAAGCTTGATCCTTGAAGTATCCAAGAAATAGCCCTTGTTTGCTTCCAATTGCTGCCTTTTGCCTTTAATTTCAATCAATTGCAAGTTTGAAGGTGTGGTGGCTATGGAGAAAGTATGGCTATGTTCTTGGGCTGGGGGAGAACGAAAATGAGAGAGGGATAAGTGATTTGGCCACTTAAATGGCCTTAAATGAGCTTAAGGGCATAAAACACACTTAACAAGCTTAACCTTGCTTTATGTCATTTTCTTTCTCACTAATTATGGTTTCTTTGTCTTAAACTCATTGGTACACATGTGCCCACCATTTTTTACTAATTATCAAGTCTTGGCTGCCTCTCCCATGGTGGGATAACCCCACAATTCCACCCTTAGACTTAAGTCAAAAGCTTGAACACCTTAAGGTTTACACTAGGACATTTAGGTCCTTATTGCCTTTAGTGTTTCCTCTGGCCAACCTTGTCTTCCATGAGTAATTTGGTCATCCAATAGCACTTTCATACCATTTATATCCTTCCCATAACTATCCAAGTCTCTTTCTTGAGAGTTTTGCAATTGACTACCCGAATTTCCAAATCCTCACAAAAAAGTCCATAGGTTGCTTGACAAACAAGCAATCATTTAGGCTTTTCTTGGGCGCCAAGTTTCCAACTTGGAACACTTTTAAGGAGGTGTTGATCATGCCTGTTACCCCTCACACTTTAATCACTATGGTGAGAATTACACAATATAATGGTTTTTAGCCATTATGACACACTTGTAATTCTCCCATTTTGTAAGGTGGTAACATAATATTGAGCCATCGGGTAAGAAAATGACCGGGTGATTCCAAAATGAGGATGTTTTGCCTTAACCCTTTAGGGTAACATCTAAGGAGTGCCTGTAAGGGAGAGTTCTCTATGAGCAATCAAGAACCAAATCAAAGTAGCTACAAGGAAAACTACTCTTCCACATAGAAAAGTTCTTTACTTAGAAGTCAAAAGTGCCAGCTCTAGTATAGGCATAGCTATGCTCAAGAGTTTGCATGGTGACTGTGGTAGTTTCTATGTGATGGCCAGAGGGCTATTACCCTTAAAGGACTCTCCACTGGCTTGTTGAGCACCACCCAAGGGAAATATGTGCAACCAACTTCGGGGAAAGGGGCCCCTACTATCCTTGCGGAAGCAGTTAGCCGACTCCGGGAAAAGGCTCCTAGCCACCCTTGAATTGGCACATTACCAACCTCGGGACCTAGCACGTCTAACTTCAAGGAAAGGGGACCCTCACCACCCTCGGTGATACACCACCCTCGATGATACACCACCCTCGGTGATTCACCACCCTTGATGAGACACCACCCTTGGTGAAACACCATCCTTAAGGATACACCACCCTCGGCGATACACCGCCCTCGGTGATACACCACCCTCAATGAGACGCCACCCTCGGTGATACACCACCCTTGGTGATAGTAGCCTCAGTGATAGCCTAGTCCAAACCTCGGAGCATGCTCACACACCACCCTCAGTAAGATGGCCTGACCAACTTCAGGAAAAGGTGTTTTACACCACCCTTGGTGATAGCCTAGCCCCAACCTTGGGGCACGCTCACACACTACCCTCGGTAAGATGACCTGTCACACCCCACACAGGGCCCGGCCCATGCACACTCACCAAGCTTGATCAAAGTTACCAAACTAATATGTTTCAAATGCTAAAACCAACTTTTCAATTTGGTCAACCTTGTTCTTGGGCTAAGCTTTAAGTCTTATTTTCTTAAGTTAATGGGCCTGGGAGGTGGCCCAGGAGGCTTTTAAAAGAGTTGAAGCAGTTACTTGTAACAGAAGCAAGACCCACTACCACTAACTTGCAATACAAGCAAGCCTGTAAAGGATAACTTGCAATTCAAGCAAGGCAAACACTTTTATAACTAAGTGTTTAGGATGTGTGCTAATCAAGTGTGCTACTTAGTATATGACAACCAAGAAGCCTATGATTTCATAAGGTTTGAAAAACCAAAGTTTGGATGTAAATGAGCATTCGGCCAAGAGTAATGCAAAAGAGATGCACAACATAAAACACATCCTACATTCATATAAACATGCCATACATTGGCCCATAAGCATTCATCATTTACATGTCCAAAACCATCAACAACCAAGCATAACTTGGTAACAAAGTACTCCATGTACAACAAAACCAAAGTGCACCCGAGACCACATACATATATACAACAAAAGTAGTCCACCAAAGTGCACCTAAATTGGCCACAAGCCAAGCTAACCCATAACCCAACTCACCATGTCATGCTTACTACCCAAGAGACCTACTCTCCAAAGAGCACCTTGAGTGTGCCATAGAGAAGCACACACTACAAAACCAGGCCTATAGCCATGTTCATGGTCATGAAGGTAAAAACCACTATCAGGGCAATGGTCCACACATCCATAGCTGCTCACCTAGACAGTCCTACATTACTCAAGCCTACACAACTTAGAACATAAGTCTCGGCCAACACTAACTGCATAAGACTAGTGAATGTACAGAAGCAATATCATAAGCCAAGCACACACTAGCACTTACCTTGAACTCCAAGGTACACTAGCACACAAGCTAGCAACTCAAGCAAAAACTACTCAAGCTGAATATCCTTTCCTGAAACACAAAAGTATAGGCAATGAGTAAGAATTACTTAGTAGGGTTCACCATCAAAACAACTCTTTCATGAGTTTGTTTAGTTAAGCCGAGTCTAAACTCAAGACTTTACCTCTTCAAGCTCATATTGTCCTGCAAAAGAAAACACAAAGACACCAAGATACAAGCAATAAGCACCAAAGCAAAGATAGCCGAGGCATATATAACTAAGAACATAACTACCATTGGTTAGCAAGCACAACAAAGCACCCAAGCACACAAGGTACACACTCACACACCACAATGTTCATTCGGCCGAAGCCCTAGCATGTGCCCTTGTGCACCATTGCACATAATTCTTAACAATTCTAGTCCACCTTCTACTAGAGCTCCGAAACTTCTAGCAAGTTGGCCTTACTCACTAGAGTTTCTAGCACATGCCCATATTTGATTAGCTAACCAATTATCATAAAACCGAATCACCTCAATATGCCCATCAAGTAACTAAGGTCATTTAGCACATTCTAACTATCACTTAGCTACTCTACTATTTGAATCATGGTACATTACCAAGCAAACAAGTAGCCATGAACCTTACGTTTCCAAACAAAGCTTGAGCCTCCTCGGTTAGTGCTTGAACATCCAAGTTCAACTTGAGCTTCCAAACCGAAATTACCTAGCATAATTTGTTCATGAATTAGCCATCAAAATTAGTTGCTCATGGAATCGTTACCAAGTAAACAAGTAAATTTTGTGAATTCCTACCTCAAATACAAAGCTCAAGCTTTCAGTTATAATTAAGCATCCAAAATCGAAACCACTCTTCCAAACTAAGGTTGCTAAGCACAACAATGCCTTTAATCAGCTATCATAATCACTTGATCATGGAATATTACCAAGAAAACAAGTGAATTTATGAATTTATGCCTTAAGAACTAGCTTGAATGTCTCAGCCTCCCCTTGTAACTTCAAAAACCAAACTTCAACTTGAGCTTCTAGGTCGCCTAGTGCTGAAAATAAGTAGACCAAGCTTGATTCTTCCTTCACGCTTCAATTTCTCAATAATTTGGCACCAAATCGGCAGCAACCTTCAAGAGCAATGCCAAAGCTCTCAAATTTCGGCCAAGAACACAAATAATGGCTTTGACCGAACAATTTTTTTTAATTTACTCATGCTAATCCGGTTATGGCCACATGGACTCATTGATGGGTTAATGCCATTTTCAGCCTTGAACTAATTTGCATGGTTCATTTAGCCTTTCAAGGATCCATGGCTCCATTTTAGTCACTAAAACACATGTTCATTTCGGCATTAACATTGATTCATGGCCTACATTGCCAATCATTATTCAAAATGGCTGAAAATGGCCATTATCCCATGCATGTTTCGGCCAAGTACCAAGACAATTGCTAATTAAAGAAAGCAAAGAAATGATGGCATAAATCCTTGTTGGGGGACAAGGCTTGACCGGCCATAAAAAAAAGTCACTAAAAGTTGGTCTAATGTTCCACTAGTCGGCATACAAATTTGCATGGCCAAAAGTTCTCATTCATGATTTGTAGTTTCACTTGCATCACTAGTTCAAGTGTGCATTGTGGTCCTCCAACTTTATTTCATGCCAAAGACATCATACGCTAGTTTTCCATGTGCATTTTGAACCCAAATTTTACTGGTTTTGCACATACACCCTCATTGACATTTTCAATCAAGCCCCTCATTTTTAATTGGCATTTTCTCTATATTCTTGGCCTAAGGCAAGTACTAAAGGATGGTCCTAACATGACCTGACCAACTTCGGGAAAAGGTGTTTTACACCACCCTCGGATTTACAAACCTACCAACCTCAGAAAAGTAGATCCACCATCCTCGGCATAGGAGAACATCTCCCGAAGGTGATCCTCTCTGCCGAGGGGCCTTTCCCAATAATGCTACGGTAACCTCGACGCGAAGGTGTCTCATACCCCATAGAGGTCTCTTATCTCGAAGGAGCCTCGTTCCCCAAAGGGGTCTCACGGAGAAACGACAAAAATTGTTAAGGAGTCTCTGACACAAAGACCTCGCACATGCCCCTGCCCTCTGGCCAGAACAGCCTACGGCCAGTTGGAGATACCTATCTCCGAAGGTACGGATCACATCCAACCGAACACGTGTCATGATCTGAACGGGCTCTGTCAAATGGCCTCCTCCCTTTGGCCTCCTATAAATACATAGGAAGGACCTTGGTAAGACATAACTATTCTGGCTATTCCCCCACTCTTTGTTTTTTACAACTGCTCTCACAAACACTGACTTGGGTGTTAGAGGCTCCTCCCACGAAAACACATTACGGGGAGTCTCTAACCCTTGTTCTTCTAAGCGTTTCACGTACTCTGATACCGGAAGTCCCTTCTCCAGGCCAGCATGTCATTTGATGAGGATGCCGCCGGGCATCATTTGGCATAGTCTGTGGGAACCTATTCTCAGGTTGCTGTCGTTGAGACCCAAAGTTCTAACGACAAAAGACTCCCGAAGTCCACGTCTGTGCAAAAAACTCAAACGGCGACTGAACAGTCTGCCGCAGGGACTTCATTGCCTAAGGACAAACATCCTCTGACGGTCACGATGAGCTTTCTGAGGGATTTTCAGTGCTCCGTTGTGGCCAAAATGACCCAACAAGTTGACCAAGGGTGGTCTCAACCACCCTCGGGGCTAAGGGCATCTTCCCCAACTACCCACTGGGAGAGAAGTCCTAAATCACCTCACCAGAGTTCAGTGAGTGGGGATTTTCACGATGAGTCCTCAACGGAGAACATACTTCCTAGAGGATGTCCTGCTAGATAAATGGTGTAAAAAGATCCCAGAACTTCCTGCCGGTGAAGTCCAACTCTGGAGAGGAAGTCTTAATCCTCCCGCTGGCGAAGTTACTCGCTGAAAAGAAGACGTCACTCTTCGTTTCTAGCGACTATTAGGCAACTAGGAGAAGACACCACTGCCGTCCTCATGGAAAGGATCTAGGAGAGGTTGGACAAGGTGGAAAAGTAGGTTTCTCATAAACCTATCTAGTGAAGGTTGATGGAGTCCTTCACCAGAGAAGAGTCACGCTTCATTCGTGCAGTGGTAGAGGCACCTATGCCAAGTGACTTACGGGTACCATGCTTGGAAACGTGTGATGGGCGCAACGATACCCAAGCTCACCTAACGAAATATAGGCACAACATGGTGTTGCATGGTGCTGACGATGCCACCCTCTGTAAATGCTTCGAAGTCACCCTTTCAGGGCCGGCAACTACGTGGTATAACTCCTTGGCTCCCGGAACCATTATGGGCTTCCAGGAGTTATCCATCACATCCCAATAGTTCATCAACAGTGGACCGATGGCAAAGATGCCCATCCAAATATTTGACATAGCCTAAAAGAATAGGGAGACTATTCGGGACTATGTCAAAAAGTTCAACTGAGAGGCTCTGAGTGTGCTCGACATTTGCCCCGAAATCCACATCCTTGCCATGATCAGGGGACTTCAGAGAGATTCACAACTCTTCTATGAGTTCTTTAAAGATCCCCCTGACACCCTAAGGGAATTCTACCGAAGGGCGAAACAACACATGACAGTCGAAGAGCTGAGGATGGGAGGGCTGAAGTCTGATCACCATCACTTCGAAGGTCAAAGTCACCAACCTTGGCACCCAATCGAGAGTGGGGGAAGACCTCAAAAATAGAGGGGAAGAAACCAATGTCGTTCACTCCCTTGAACACCTCAAGAACAAACATATTAATGATCATGGAAAGGCAAGGGAACCCGATCTAGCGTCCAGAAGTCATGACCTCGAACAAAAAAAAGAACATGAAAAAGTTCTGCCAGTTCCACAGGGATCATGGGCACGACACCGAGCATTGCTTCCAGCTGAGAAAGTACATTGAGTCTTTGATCAAGCAAGGACAACTTCGACGCTACCTGCGTATGCCCTCCCCGAAAGGAAGAAGGGGAGAGGAGAGGAAAGGAGAAGATGACGACTATGATTTTGACCGACGTTGAAACCAAAGTCCCAGAATGCATCCACCACCTCCGGCTGGAGTGATCCAAACAATCACCACTAGGATACCCTCGGCCGAGAGGAAAAGGAAAGTTCAGGAAATCTCGAAGATGGAGTTCGGGAACCCATCAAAAAAGCTTGTTTAGAAAGATGGGTCAATCGTGAAATTCCCTCATGATGACCCCCTCCTAATCATGGCAAGGATAGGGAGTTGGGATGCCAAAAGAGTGCTCACCAATGATGGCTCCAATGCTGACATGCTATTCTTGCACCTCTGCCGAACTTGGGCATCTCAAAAGACAATCTGAATCCTGTTAGCTCCCCTACTTTCAAAGTTGCTCCATCTGAACTGCTTGTACTGGGTGGATAGACCTTTCCTTGATGTTAAGAGGAACTTCGGTTCAGAACAAGAAAGAGGTCCTTGGCTCCACAATGACAAGGTTCATCATCATAGATGTCCCTTCTTCATACAATGTCATCCTTGCAAGGCAGACATAAGGAAATCTTCACATTTGCCCAGATGTGAAGTACCTGACGGTCACCTTCGGCACAAAAGGAAGGAGATGCGGAGATATTCATTGATCAAGCTGAAGTAAGGATAGTCTTCATGAAGGCAAGGCAGAGTCCAATGAAAGTTCATGTACAGACCTCGGCAGAAAAGAGCATACTCAGCGAAGAGGCAATACAAGGAGAGAAGAATGACTCCAAAAAAATAAAAAAAGAGGATGTAAAGCTTGTCCCAGGCTGAAGCACCTGAGTGGGGAAAGAACATGCCGAAGGTGACAAGGAAAAGCTTGTACCCCTCCTGCTAATGAACAAAGATCTGTGTCCTTATTCTCTGAGTGATATGCCCGTGGTAGACCCTAGTATAATCCAACATTGTCTTAAAGTATGTCCAGAGGTGAAGCCTTTTCGGCAAAAAAAATGTAACCTCTTAGCGCATAAGAACTTTGTTAAAACTGAAGGCTAATGGTTAACGGAGGCAGGCATAATAAGGGAGGTCAACTACCTTGAATGGCTTAGCAACGTCATTGATGCCACCAAGCAGGGGAGTGATAAACTCTGAATGTGCATCGACTTCCCTAACATAAATGACACCAGCCCAAAGGACTCCTAACCTCTGCCACCGATAGTGTTAGTGTTGTGCCCAGAAAGCCAATCATGAGATGATTGTATTTTTCCACATTGAGTCATGATATTTTATTTAGGCATTAATCCAGCAATTTTGTTTGTTGTTTTGTTCCTGCGTAACATAATAAACATAATTGTAACCCTAGAATAATGATATTCTTAAACATCCCTAGTCTAGTATTATTGTGGAGTGGGTTGCAATAATACATAATGACTAGCATATGTGGAGACTAATATGAGATATGTAGTCTACATATGGGTACAAGTTGGAGAACTTGTGTACTGGACCGACCCACCATGAGAACACTTCATGGATTGTTATATGAGTGTCATAAGCGATTCTCATAGTGATCATGGTATATGTACTCCTTCGACGTAAGATCATCAAGGTTCCCTACATGTGAGTCACATACTTTGATACTTTCCTTTGTTGCTCGTAACTGAGTGAACTTGAAGGAGGTCATTGGGTATGTCACATATCATGCGGAGGGATTTGTATGATCAAGATGGGATTTGTCCCTCCTATGTAACGGGAGTGATATCTTCGGGCCCCTTGATAGAGTGAGACTTAGAAAATGCATGGCCATGCTCGGATGAGTTGATATACGATATCAATGTCATCAGTTTAAGTTGGTCTACTCGGTAATCAAGAAACCAAAGATTGGGCTATACGAGAGTGACACATTCCATGTCTCGTGCTTAGTCTTGATATCTTGGACAAAGGGACAATGGCATATATCGGTGATGATCATAAAGGTTTAGTCGATTCACCGACAATCTTGTCACTTGGGTAGCAATGATGTGTTGCTAGACACCGCTCATTGCTTATGATCATAAATGTGATTTATGATCATTGCCAACATGGCAAGAGCCTATTGGGTCGCACACATAGAGCTATTTGGATCATTAGCATGGGCTAATTATTTGGGTTATGGTTTCACTTTAATTTCGTATTAAAAATAGGCCCAAGAGTTGAGCCATTATTAAGCCTGAAATTAAATCCTAATTGGATTAGGGCTTTGAAACCCATTAGGCCTGGAAGTTGAGTTTCACTATAAATACAACTTTTAAGTGAGAAATTCGCAGGTCTCCTTGCCCTAGCCTCCAAAAAGGACAGCCACACTCTTCTCTTGCAATTCCTTGGAGGACGCAAGCTAGCACTGCGAGCGCAAGAGAAACACATCTGTCGGACGTGGTGGAAGCGTGGTGATCCCGAGAGGCTCGTATGGATACCATAGAGAGCCTGAACACGTCAACTGTTCAGGTTTTGTGATTCAACTCTACAGTTGAGTGAGAGATCTCAACCGAAAATTAGGTATGAAAATTTTCAAACACCCGGTTTACCCCGTTTCACTTGGATCCTAGAGGGTTTCGGTTAAATTCCACTGCACTGTTTGGCTCCCGAAACCCATCAGTGGTATCAGAGCTACTGGTGAAACCCTAAATCGGGATTGAGTGTTGAATCGCATGATGCTATGTGTTCGGTTGCTTTTCGGCCATGATTAATTAGATTGATTCATGATGCATGAAACCGAAACTCGTAATGAACATATGACATATATGAAGAAATGACACTAATTGGTTAATGAGATTAACTCGAAATTGATAGGTATGAGATACCTATATGGATTAGGATTCTTGCAATAGTTGCAAAAACCCTAGCTTGGTTCGGATTCGGCCTGTTCGGGCACCGAAAGTAAGGTATTTTTGGTGGCTCGAATAGAGGAGTCTCGGGTGCCTACTTGCTCGAAATAGAAGATTTCGGGCTAAGCAATTGTAAGAAAATTTTTTGCGCAGGGGGGCGCTGCCCCCCACGCCCCCCGCAAGGGCGGCTCCCCTTGACCCCGTCCGCTGACCGGTCAGCGGAACCACCGCCCGCTGACCGGCCAGCGGGACCGCCGTATGCGAAGCGCCACATAAATAAAAACTGGTTAATCAACGCGCGAAAATTGGCATGCATCTTTGTTGAATGAGATTTGACATGATATGCTGATTGGTGTTTGAAGCATGGTGCATGGTTATAGCCCTTGATTGGTTGTACTTGTAAATACGGCCTGCGAGTCGTGCCTTTTCTTATCACTCTCATTGTACATTCTCTTCTCACCTTACTCCCCTCGAATGTAACTCGAGGTTTCTATTATTGATGTAATGGTGCATTATGGGATCATCCAAGGTGGTATGTCCAAGGATCATCCAAGGTGGTATGTCCAAGGAGGTGACAACAAAAGGGCAACCAAGAAAGGAAGAGAAGGAGCTTGTGAAGACTCTTTTCTTTTCTTAGGCTTTTATGATATTCTCATTGGCTTGAGAATATCGCATAGTTTGGGCTATAACCATGTCACGTTTACTTTCTTGTACGCATGAGATGCATGTTTTATATTTGTATGTGATGCATGTATAAGACAACCGGAGATAACATATTGGTGAGATCAAAATGAAAAAAATCCCTCAAACAAATATTAAGTCATTAAATGTGATGCCTTCCAAATGTTGGCACTCGTCAAGACTTTGATCAACATTAGGTGGGTTTGCCAAAGCAAAGCACCTATGTTCATCTTGGTAAGGCGCGATGGGATAATAGTGATATCCAAATTGCTAACTTTGGGTCTGACTTAACTAAGTCATCCTAATAGGATTAGGGACTTAGAGGCATAGAGTTGGGCTTAAGTTCATGAGATGAGCTTGGACAAGTGTTGTTCACCCAACTATCCAAGAGTTGCATAAGATGCAATTGGCAAGAGAGTTGCCTACCTAAATAGCTGTAACTTGAGAGAAAAGCCAAAGCTGACTCAGGTTGTGGTCAAATATGGATCTTGGCCCACTAGAATACCTTAGCGCCGAGGTGTTCCGAAATAATATCGAGGGTTATTATTTTGAGGAAAATAGTGGGAGTATCGTTTAATAAAAGTCCTTATTAAATGAATTAAAATACATGACTCTTACACTGCATATTTACTGTTGTAGATAACCATGGCACAAAACACATCGACACTTTTGTTGCGATCGATCCTTGAGAAGGAAAAACTGAATGGGACCAACTTTCTCAAATGGTACCGAAACTTGAGGATAGTCCTCAAGCAAGAGAGAAAGGCTTATGTCCTAGAGCAGCCCATTCCGAATGAGCCTGCTGCCACTGCTCCAAGAGCTGAAAGGGATGCTCACAAGAGGCATTCTGATGATGCTTTGGATGTTGCATGCCTCATGCTTATTACCATGGAATCTGAGCTTCAGAAGCAACATGAGAACATGGGGGCGTTCGATATGATCGAACATCTCAAAATGCTTTTCCAAGAGCAAGCTAGGCATGAGAGGTTTGAGACCTCTAAGGCATTGTTTCAGTGCAAGATGTCTGAGGGAAGTCCCGTGGGTCCTCATGTGCTCAAGATGATTGGGTACATTGAGAATCTTGAGAATTTGGGATTTGCTCTTCAGAAAGAGTTGGCTATTGATGTAGTCTTGCAATCGTTGCCTGAAAGCTACAGTCAGTTCGTCATGAACTATAACATGAATGACCTTGACAAGTCCCTCCCTGAATTGCTCAACATGTTGAGAACTGCTGAGCAAAACCTTAAGAAGGCTAAGCCCATTTTGATGGTTCAAAAGGGCAAGGGAAAGGGAAAAGCCAACAAGAAGAAGGATAAAGCTAATGGAAAGTCCAATGCTAATTCTTCTTCAGCTGCACTGAAACCAAAGGGTGGTGTGGCAAAGGAAGGGGAGTGCTTCCATTGTAAGCAACCTGGACACTGGAAGCGCAATTGCAAGCTCTATCTTGAAGAACTTGCTAAGGAAAAGGGAAGTAAGACTTCCACTTCAGGTATTTTTGTTATAGAGGCTAACTTTTCTACTTCCTCATCTTGGGTATTGGATACTGGATGTGGATCTCACATTTGTGCAAATGTGCAGGATCTAAGTAGAAGTAGAAGATTGGCCCGAGGTGAAGTGGACCTACGTGTTGGAAATGGAGCAAGGGTTGCTGCCTTAGCCGTAGGGACTTATGTTCTCACTTTACCTAGTGGATTAGTTTTAGAATTAGACAACTGCTACTTTGTGCCTACTATTAGTAGAAATTTGATTTCTGTTTCTTGTTTGGACAAGAAAGGTTTTTCATTTATAATAAAGGACAAATGTTGTTCTATTTATTTGAATGAAATCTTTTATGGTAGTGCTCAACTTAGCAATGGGTTGTATGTTCTAGACCTCGAAGATCCAATCTATAATGTGAATACCAAGAAGGTCAGATTAAATGATTCAAACCCGACCTATCTCTGGCACTGTCGCTTGGGCCATATAAATGAGACCCGCATATCCAAGCTCCATAAGGATGGACTCTTGGACTCATTTGATTTTGAATCATATGAGACATGTGAGTCATGTTTGTTGGGCAAGATGACCAAAGCCCCATTCACAGGGCAAAGTGAAAGGGCTAATGACTTACTAGGACTCATACATAGTGATGTATGTGGCCCTATGTCTACACAAGCTAGAGGAGGTTTCCAATACTTCATTACTTTCACTGATGACTTCAGCAGATATGGCTATGTGTATCTTATGAGACACAAGTCAGAATCCTTTGAAAAGTTCAAAGAATTCAAGAATGAAGTAGAGAATCAACTCGGGAAGAGTATCAAAGTGCTTCGATCAGATCGAGGTGGAGAGTACTTGGATCGAGAATTCCTTGACTATCTGAAGGAGTGTGGTATAGTATCACAACTCACTCCACCAGGTACACCTCAATGGAATGGTGTATCTGAAAGGAGAAATCGAACTTTGTTAGACATGGTTCGCTCCATGATGAGTCAAGCTGACCTTCCAAACTCCTTTTGGGGACATGCTCTAGAGACAGCCGCTTTTACACTAAACCGAGTTCCATCTAAATCGGTTCAAAAGACACCATATGAGATATGGAGTGGGAGGCATCCCAATTTGTCTTTTATGAAGATTTGGGGCTGTGACGCTTATGTGAAACGTCAATCCTCTGACAAACTAGGGCCCAAATCTCAAAAATGCCTTTTTGTTGGGTATCCCAAAGAAACAAAGGGTTACTATTTCTACAATCCTTCTGAGCAAAAAGTGTTTGTTGCTCGAACTGGTGTCTTTTTGGAGAAAGAGTTTATCTCTAAAGGAACTAGTGGGAGGAAAGTAGAACTTGAAGAAATTCAAGAACAACAAGGAGACATCGAACCTGAAATGGAACCTGAACAGACACCACAAGATGTTGTGGTTCAAGAGTCTGTTCCTGTAGCACAGAGCCCACGTAGGTCTGGTAGGATTCGGCGTGAGCCCGAGAGATATGGATTTCTCGTGACTCACACTGGTGATGTGATGCTCATGGATCAGGATGAGCCCACAACCTACCAACAAGCTATGTCGGGGCCTGACTCTGAGAAGTGGCTAGTGGCCATGAAATCCGAGATGGAATCCATGTATGAAAACCAAGTATGGACTTTGGTTGACCCACCTGAAGGGGTAAAACCCATAGGGTGCAAATGGGTTTTCAAGAAGAAAACTGACATGGATGGTAATGTGATTACCTTTAAGGGACGATTGGTTGCAAAAGGTTTCAAGCAAATTCATGGTATTGACTATGATGAAACTTTTTCACCAGTTGCTATGCTTAAATCCATCCAAATTTTGTTTGCTATTGCTGCACACTATGATTATGAGATATGGCAAATGGATGTCAAAACTGCATTCCTAAATGGAAAGCTACTTGAGGATGTGTACATGACACAACCTGAGGGTTTTGTCACTCCTGAGAATGCCAATAAAGTGTGCAAGTTGCAAAGGTCCATTTATGGACTGAAGCAAGCTTCTCGAAGTTGGAATCTTCATTTTGATGAAGCAATCAAAGAGTTTGGTTTTATCAAAAATGAAGATGAACCTTGTGTCTACAAGAAGGTTAGTGGGAGCGCTATTGTCTTCTTGGTGTTGTATGTAGATGACATACTACTCATCGGGAATGACATTCCTGAGCTACAGTCTGTGAAGACTTGGCTAGGGAAATGTTTCTCTATGAAGGACTTGGGTGAAGCAGCCTATGTGTTAGGCATCAGGATCTATAGAGATAGATCTAGAAAGCTTCTTGGCCAAAGTCAAAGTACATATATTGACAAGGTGCTAAAGAGGTTTAGCATGCAAGATTCCAAGAAAGGATTCTTGCCCATGTCACATGGTATCACTCTTTCTAGATCTCAGTGTCCGAGTACACCTTAGGAGAGAGAGCGCATGAGTAAGATTCCATATGCCTCAGCAATTGGATCTATCATGTATGCCATGATATGTACTCATCCCGATGTCTCATATGCTTTGAGCATGACGAGTAGGTACCAATCAAACCCCGGTGAGAGTCACTGGACAGCTGTTAAGAACATCCTTAAGTACTTACGAAGGACTAAGGATGCATTCTTGGTCTTTGGAGGTGAAGATGAGCTCGTTGTAAGGGGTTACACCGATGCAAGCTTCCAATCCGATAAGGATGATTTTAGATCGCAATCTGGTTATGTGTTTTGTATTGGTGGTGGTGCTGTGAGCTGGAAGAGTTCAAAGCAAGAGACAGTAGCTGACTCTACAACAGAATCTGAGTACATTGCCGCCTCTGATGCTGCGAAGAAGGCAGTTTGGATCAAGAAGTTCATCACTGAACTTGGAGTGGTTCCAAGCATTGCCGACCCGATAGAGCTCTATTGTGACAACAATGGAGCAATCGCACAAGCTAAGGAACCTCGATCTCACCAGCGATCCAAACACATACTCCGACGCTATCATCTCATCAGGGAGATCATCGAGAGGGGTGATGTAAGGATATGCAGGACTTCGACAGATAGCAACATTGCTGATCCACTGACAAAGCCCCTTACGCAGCAGAAGCATGATAGCCATTCTAGGTCCATCGGTATTAGATACATGGATGATTGGCTTTTAGTGCAAGTGGGAGATTGTTAGTGTTGTGCCCAAAAAGCCAATCATGAGATGATTGTATTTTTTGCACATTGAGTCATGATATTTTATTAAGGCATTAATCCAGCAATTATGTTTGTTGTTTTGTTTCTGCGTAACGTAATAAACATAATTGTAACCCTAGAATAATGATATTCTTAAACGTCCCTAGTCTAGTATTATTGTGGAGCGGGTTGCAATAATACATAATGACTAGCATATGTGGAGACTAATATGAGATATGTAGTCTACATATGGGTACAAGTTGGAGAACTTGTGTACTGGACCGACCCACCATGAGAACACTACATGGATCGTTATATGAGTGTCATAAGTGATTCTCATAGTGATCATGGTATATGTAGTCCTTCGACCTAAGATCATCAAGGTTCCCTACATGTGAGTCACATACTTTGATACTTTCCTTTGTTGCTCGTAACTGAGTGAACTTGAAGGAGGTCATTGGGTATGTCACATATCATGCGGAGGGATTTGTATGATCAAGATGGGATTTGTCCCTCCTATGTAACGGGAGTGATATCTTCGGGCCCCTTGATAGAGTGAGACTTAGAAAAATGCATGGCCATGCTCGGATGAGTTGATATACGATATCAATGTCATCAGTTTAAGTTGGTCTACTCAGTAATCAAGAAACCAAAGATTGGGCTATACGAGAGTGACACATTCCATGTCTCATGCTTAGTCTTGATATCTTGGACAAAGGGACAATGGCATATATCGGTGATGATCATAAAGGTTTAGTCGAATCATCGACAATCTTGTCACTTGGGTAGCAATGATGTGTTGCTAGACACCGCTCATTGCTTATGATCATAAATGTGATTTATGATCATTGCCAACGTGGCAAGAGCCTATTGGGTCGCACACATAGAGCTATTTGGATCATTAGAGTGCATGGGCTAATTATTTGGGTTATGGTTTCACTTTAATTTCATATTAATAATGGGCCAAAGAGTTGAGCCATTATTAAGCCCGAAATTAAATCCTAATTGGATTAGGGCTTTGAAACCCATTAGGCCTGGAAGTTGAGTCTCACTATAAATACAACTTTTAAGTGAGAAATTCGCAGGTCTCCTTGCCCTAGCCTCCCAAAAGGACAGCCGCACTCTTCTCTTGCAATTCCTTGGAGGACGCAAGCTAGCACTGCGAGCGCAAGAGAAACGCATCTGCCGGGATGTGGTGGAAGCGTGGTGATCCCGAGAGGCTCGTGTGGACACCATAGAGAGCCTGAACACGTCAACTGTTCAAGTTTTGTGATTCGACTTTACAGTTGAGTGAGAGATCTCAACCAAAAATTAGGTATGAAATTTTTGAACACCCGGTTTACCCCGTTTCACTTGGATCCTAGAGGGTTTCGGTTAAATTCCGCTGCGCCGTTTGGCTCCCAAAACCCAACGATGGACCAATTGGTAGACTCCACTAATGAATATGGTCTGCTTAGCTTCCTCGTAGCCTTTAGCTAGTATCACCAAATTCGGATGAATCTCGAAGATGAGGAAAAAAGGGCATTCATCACCAAAGTTGGTACCTACAGCTACGTGAGAATGCCCTTCGGCCTTAAAAACACGAGAGCAACATACCAAAGGCCGATGAACAAGGTATTCAACTCTCAAATTGGGAGGAATATGGAAGTAGATGTTGATGATATGATAATCAAGAGCAAACAGCCTACTAGTCATATCGCATACATGGAGGAAACTTTGCACCAACTTCGGGCATACGAAATCTGTCTTAACCCTGAAAAGTGTGTGTTCAGGGTAACGGCTGGAAAATTCCTTGGGTTTATGGTATCTGAAAGAGGTATCGACACCATCCTAGAAAAGGTTAAGGAGCTGCTAGGATTCCAAACTCCCACTACGACTAAGGATGTGCAAAGACTTACCGGGTGAATCACGTCACTCAGTAGGTTCTTCTCCAAGTACGCGGACCGTTGACCATTCTTCAATGTGCTCACCAAAGCAATAAAGAATGGGGGTAACTTTAGTTCTAAAGAACACCCTTGGAACGAAGACTACCAAAAGGCCTGGGATGAACTCAAGAGCTACCTAACTCACTTGCCGACACTTCGGTAGCCGCTGCAAGGAGAACCTCTCATCCGTTCCCTTGCCGTTACTGAAAAATCCATAAGTTTGGTGCTTACGAGGGAATGGGGAGGAAAACAATGGCCAGTCTATTATGTGAGCAAGTCCTTACATGGTGTCGAAGTTAGGTACCCTCTCTTCCAAAAAGCCATTTATGCTTTAATATTGGCAAGCAGAAGGCTGTGACCTTACTTCTAAGGACATCCTATCATTGTTCGAAGTAACCTACCTCTTAGAGATGTCATGAGGAAGGTAGACCACTCTAGAAGATTGTCAAAATGGTGCATTGAGCTTGGTGAATACGACATCATCTATGAGCCAAGAAGGGCAATCAAGGCCCAATCATTGGTAGACTTCATTGCCGAAGTACCAAAAATTGAAGATTCCACAGGGGACCTTAGCGCCGATGAACTTGAGTGGGCACTCTTCATCGATGGTGCCTCCAGTTCTGAACATCAAGGAGCTGGAGTAGTTCTTTGAGGTCTCAAAGGAATGGAAGCTTCAAAGTCCATCAAATTCAGTTTTAATGTCACCAATAGTGTTGCCAAGTACAAAGCCCTCATAGCAGGCTGGCAACTGGTAAAAAGAGTTGGTGTGAGAAATCTGAAAGCCCACAGTGATTCCCAACTGGTGGTCCAGCAGATGACGGGGGATAATGGGCCAAAGATCCAAACTACGCCACATGAAAGTCTTGGCTTGAAGTAACACATCTCTGCCAAAGGTGTAACTTTGCCAAGGAAAAAGTCTTGGCTTGAAGCAACATATTTATGTCGAAGGTGTAACTTCGCCAAGGAAAGAGTCTTGGCCTGAAGTAACACATATACGCCGAAGGTGTAACTTCATCAAGGAAAGAGTCTTGGCTTGAAGCAACATGTTTCTGCCGAAGGTGTAACTTGACCAAGCAAAGAGTCTTGCCCTGAAGTATCACATCTACGCCAAAGGTGTAACTTCACCAAGTAAAAGTCTTGGCTTGAAGTAACACATCCATGCCGCAGGTGTAACTTCGCCAAGTGAAAGTCTTGGCTTGAAGTAACACATCTATACCGAAGTTGTAACTTCGCCAAGTGAAAGTCTTGGCTTGAAGTAACACATCTATGCCAAAGGTGTAACTTCACCAAGGACAGAGTC